>JAEHOM010000579.1:0-11103 GCA_016433075.1 Hoplolaimus columbus | reverse complement strand
CAGTGTAATCATCTTTATTTAATCATCACGGCACATACATATGTGCATGCACATACCGATAAATTGGTTTATTTTCATATTAAAAAAGCGTTGTTGCTTACTTACCAAAACTGTTTTTTCTAATTTGAAATTTTCATATCAGATTGGGGCATTGAGTCCCGTTTCTAGTTAATTTCTATCCGTTTAACAAGAGTGGCCATGTCTACTTTGAAGACTGATTTTCCGTTGCGTCCTTTGGAAGCCCTCAAACTCAGCCTGATGAACTGTGCCTTCTTCCATCGTCCTTCAATGCCGTTCCGTCAAACATGCCAAATGTTGGAATGTGACGGCGACTTTCTCATCCAGGCATCTGATTTACAATTTCCTCTTATCTAACATAGTTATTATTTCTCTGTTTAAAAAGGATTACGTCGACACCAAATTATTGCTCTCGGTAAAGGTATACGGTAAAGTGCTGGAGTATGAGGTCACAATTATTCAGGTCAGGTTTGTCATTTTTATATGATTTTTCACAGTAGAAATTGAAAAGCTCCGATTTTAAATCTGGATTGGCTATTGGCTTTTGTGATGAGGTTTCAATGGGTGTATTTTCAACCCCGTCCCCGAATGAAGGTCGGGATAGGGGATTTCCATGGATGGTCAGTTCGGGTTTTTTTTTGGCCAAAAAGCTGGGATCCCCGGGGACGGGGGGAGTATCCCCCCTCGCCTGCAACCCTAGTGCTGAAAACGAAAAGTGGAAAATGACACTAGTTTTTTATGACTTCAGATCTAGGGGCCTTATTTTTTAAAGGTTTTCACGTTCATTCATGTTACATAATTTTACATGGGTAGATGGATTTTTTAGTTTTATGGAAATCGTGCTCGGTTGTAGGAATTTATGTATTCACGACCTCGTGCTAACCTCGTCCGTATTCACCATCCCCGAAAAGCCCCGAAACCATCAATAATATCGCAATTCTAAACGTTCGTAGAAAAAGCGAAAATTTTCCGAAAATCGGTCTCCTGGCCTGAAATTGCAACAAAATTGTGCCACTTTCGTGTTTTGCACCATTGAAAACCTAATTCACTTTTGGTGCAAAAATGCAAAATTTTCTTTAGGGACCCCACTTCCTTAGGTTTATTCTCTACTAGTTATTATTCCATAAAAAAATTTTTCAGAAGTTTAATCGCATGCAGTTCGAGTTTGTCGGCAAATCTTTTGACAATCTTGAGCAGCTGGTCCTTACATTTTCAAAGCAAAGGCGCTCAGGGTACTTCCTCAAGACTCGGGAAGGTGACGAATTCCTGCTTATTAGGCCCGTTATCAGACTTTCTTGTGAGTGAATAGCAATTGAATTGGTTTGCTTTATTGACATGCCTTTTTTCCAGATGCCGGTCGTTTTGGGTATGGCGAGTGCATGAATGTTAGAGATCGTGTGCAGAGAGAAAAGTGGTTGCCCAGCTTTGTCCGCGCACTTCGGCCTGAGTTTGCTTCGCATGAAGAGGCCGAAACGGACTTGGAGCTGCTGATATCACTGCGACACCGGTGAGTAAATGAAGGCCGTAACCAGGGACAGCGAGGTACGTGCCCCCCCCCTGCCGGAAAAAAGTTTTAGGCATTAGGGGAGAAAATACAAAATTTTGAAATTTTCGTTGAAATTAGGCAAATTTTGGTCAGTTTTCTTAACTGGAATGGTTACATTTTTTGTTTCCCCCTCCCTGTAATTTTTCCATTATATTACGGCCCTGAGTAAATTTAATCTTATCAGCCGTCAGGGAGAAGTAGGTGTATACAACTATAAAATTGAATTAATTCAACAATCAACATTGAACGGATGACGCGAAGCGTGAACCAATCTTTTAATCCCTATAACATCCTATTCTCGAATTAAATAACCTCCTTAAACTCAGTTTTAAATTTAATGTTTAATTGTGAGATTTAGACTTAATCCTAGGACTTGATAGTTACAATGCTGAGCTTTTATATTTTTAAAAAATGAGTGTAATTTGGAAGAAGAAATGTTTGTATCTTAATCTTATATATTAATTTCGATTTTTTATTCACACAGCAATCTCGTGCATGTGTGCGACTTTTTCAAACAGCGCATTAGCCCTTCTGGACTCCCAATTCTCATAGTGCGTTTTGAGCTTTCATCAGGCGGCAAGTCGCTCTTCGACCAGCTTTTTCCGCTCCATTCCGCGCTCAGTGCCAAGCGTTACATCAATTGGGCTTATCAGGTTCGCTGAATTTTTATTTTTCCTTTTTGTTTTTCTTTTTTTTAGGCTGGAAAAGGTCTCCAATATCTTATGGACCGAGGATTATTGCACCGTCGACTACACGCCCGCTCATGTCTACTAGACGCTAGCTGTAAGGTGTTGCGTCTGTCGGACTTTTGGACGGATAACGATCCCGGAGACATGGCGCTGTTCCAGCGTGCGAACCATCTGCCCAACAGCGTTCTGCCATCTACCATCATGTACAGAGACGGATGGAGGTAGGCTACTTGCAATTTTCTTTTTGGAACTATTAACAAACTTATTTAATTTACCACAGATATCTTCCGCTGGAAACGCTAACTAACGACAAATTCGATAGGTAAGCGATTAGATAAGTGGGTATTTAGGATTTAGGGCAGTCACTTAATCAGGAAAATTTTTCAGAGAAAGCGAAAAATTTTAGGAAATATCGCTAAAAAACAACGAAAATTGCAATTTTAACGAAATTTAAGTTCATTTTTTCATAAAATTCACTTATGGTAAAAAAAGTAGGTTCGGCGAAAGCTAAAAGTTTTTCTTAATTGACAATTTTATAGGGCAATTTGACAATTTTTTGACAAATTTTAAGCTTTTCTCAATATTAAATTCAAATATTTGAGGCTTTTTATTTAGCGTCTCCCAGGTATGGTCATACGCACTTCTGGTGTGGCAAATATACACGCATTGTCAGTTCGGCAACAGGATCTAGTCAGTTTTTTTCCAAATTTATTCTTCCTTCACTTTCTTCGCCGCTTCAGTTATTCAAGTTTGACCGAGTTTCTCTCTGCCCGTGCTGGTGCCGACGATCCTTACTACATGCCAGGCCAACTGAGCAGCCGGGAAGCGCATTTGGGAATGCCGGAACAGTGAGGAAACTATTTATTGGTCTTCACAAATTCGGCCAATTATTGTCTTGCAGGCGTAGACGAAAGCTGATTTTTTTGGCGGCATGCAATCACCTTCCACACACTCGCGAACCATTGGCGTGAGTTTTTGCCAAAAATTCATAAATAACAAGAAAAAAGCTGGAAAAAAATGAAAACATTTTACTTAAAAATCTAGACGAACATAACGCAACTTTTAATATTGGATGTATCTAGGGTTTTTCTTTTGTTATGTTCATGGGAGATAGGGAGATTACATATGCCAGGCGATAGGCATAACAATTTTATTTTCAAGGAATAAAAAGATTTTGAAGAAAATGCGAAAATTTTGCATTTCCGGTTTAAATATGCACCATAGGTGTGCAACAGGGTCAGACCACCCCTCCCCCCCCACCACATCGCAGCCTAGACTCTGGCAAAGTAGGGGACTACGCACCTCGCGAAAAATTTTTTCAAACATTTTGAGAAAAGAGGATTTTTAGGTCAGAAAATTTTTTTCGGTGCCAATTTCATTACACAGGCCGCCAGCCGACTCTCCTCCCTTGCCCACCTATGATATGCATTACCAAGCGAATCATTTTTGTAACTTTTTAGTGAGATCGTGCTTCGTGCATTGTCGACCTGCCGTTCTGAGCGTCCCTATTTTTCTGAAATATTCCGTACTGTCGAAAGCGAGAAGCGCATTCTGGATGTCGCACACGTGCTTAGTCACTTCCTTTGATAATTTGATTTACATCTTCAAACCTTGACAATATTTGCACTTCAACTTCTAACTTTTGATACTATTTATTCTGACTTGTTATTTATCTTGTGATCTTGTCCCATGCATGCTGTTGATGATAGTACTTGTATTGAATATAGATTTCGGACGGATATTTCGGAGAAATGTGTCAAGCAAACTAGATTAAACATATTTCCGATGCTATATCTTTGGAATTGTTCAAATTTTGTTTTTCTTTCAGTTTCAGGTTTTACATCATGGAAAGTAGGTTTGAAGCGCTTTTAGGATGGTCCTGCAAATGGTAGTGCAAATTTAAAATATGGGATGCATGCAATGTCAATGGAAATGTGCTTAAACAATATGAGGATAAAAAATTGAAAAAGCAAGAAGCTTCCGCTGTGGTAAGTTTTGTACAACAATGCGTCGAAGCTCGAAGCGATTTTCGCTATACCTATAATAAGTGGAAACAACAGTGATATATGTCTTCTAGCTTACGTTCTGCAGCGGTAATGAAAAATTCGATACTGATACTTTTGGAGAGGGTTCAGATGTTTGAATCCAAATGTCATAGAAAATAAATGGGAGTTAATGCAGAATGCCAATCAGAACTAAAGAAAAGGGAAAACTTCTGATTTGTTTTATCACTGTTTTACGGATCCGGATTGCCTTGTTATCCAAAATTATTTCTTGAACCCTCTCTCTCTCTAAAAGAATCAGTAATACAAGAACCAAGAAAACATTGCTCGCTTAAAACATTGAATTAGAACTCAGATTTTGGATAGTAATTGGAGGATTTGGGGAGTATTAATGTTTGTGTGTTGTTTGTAACCTCAAAATTGGTCCAACAATTATCATTCAGTTTTAAAAGTTGAAAAATTATTTTCTGCTAAATTAAAAAATATTTGTTCTTACAATCTTACTTGTTAAGCTACTTTTAGAAAGAATTGTATTGTACAATGTTAGAGACCGGCGGTGCCGGGAGTACTTTTGAGATTTCTGATTCCGCTTTTTTTTTTGCATAACAGAATTTTCAAAAAAATACTTGCCTTTTCATACTATTTTATTTGTCACCGTCACCCCACTGTATGTATGTTTGTTCTTTCTTTGATTAATACTTAGACAGTCATTCGGCAATTTATTTTTGACTTTTATTATTAAGCAAAACATAATATAATTAAAGTTCACACTTGGAGGCCATCTTTTTCACACTATGGATGAATATTCGAGAGAGCCTTGGTTTTATTCGTTTCACCTATCTTGCATACAAATTTATTTAGTCCTCATCGCATTTATGCAGACGCAGGAAGTGCCTTCGCGATGGGAATTGTCGGCGGATCATTGTTCCACTCTTTTAAGGGTTATAAAAATGCAGCAGCAGGCCAAAGTAAGGTTTTCAAATTTAACTCCTTGGTACATTTGAGCAATTGAGTTGCATTCATACCATTTATAATGGATAGCAATCAGATGGGAATCGGTGGGCAAATATTACTAAATTTTTGTGAGGGAGAAATTTGACATTTATATCGGCGGTTGTTTTGAAGGAAAAAGCATTAAATACCTTTCCCACTCACTTCCGATCGTCCTAAAACTTGCTAGATACTGTTTTTGTTTAACTGTTATAATTGTGTGCCTCAACAGAAAATTTGCATAATTGTCAAATCTTTGCACTCGCTTTTACTTTCACACATTCCCTTCCTTGATACGGAGAAATAAGTCCATTTTCGAAGAAATGTCAAAAATAAGTTTTAAGTCGTTGGAATTTATTAAAGTTAAAGAGCAAACTAAAACTCACATCAGCAGACTCTTGTTCTACGGTCTTCAAAACCCTAAAAGTAAAAGTGGTGTAAATTTCTTTGTTTTGGCTGTTGGCTCTGATTTCGACATTCCTTTGTGATTGTCAGTACTTATTTTTATTTCAATAACTTTCTTAAAATGCACTCATTCGATTCTTTTAGGAAAATAAAAGCGGTTTTAATTGATTTTATGAAAGTTTGCATTTGAACATCCAAAACTGCCAAATTTCAACTTAAAGTTAAAAAACGCTTGCTAACTTTATTGGCATTACTATATCTGTACCTGTAGTCATTTTTCGGCAATTGAAGCAACAATCGCGACATATATCCTGTGTTTTTACTTCGATGCATGTTGCATGCTTATGCTATGTGTTAATTAAACCATAAACCTTGTGTAGTCAGTAGTCATTAGAAGAGATAATCAAGAGCAGTTTTTAGGAATATTCGAATTCTGTTTGAATCGTACTTATCTATATTTTTTCCAACACATCCACAAATAACCGCCTTTTATCATTTATTTTAATTGAAAATAAATTTGGATAATTTAACTGTAATTTAGGGTTCATCAATATAGCCAGAGAAGTCAAAATGCGAAGCCCATTGACGGGAGTCCAGTTTGCGGCTTGGGGCGGTATGTTTTCACTGATCGACTGTGGATTGGTCGCCATACGTAAAAAGGTTTTTTTCATCATAAGCAACTAAATTAATGAGAAACTGATGAGTTGATATAGAGACAGACATTCATTACATTTTTGCATCTAAGGGAAAATGTGGTTTAAAATTTGAAAGCATATTATATAATAATCAAATTATTTTGAGAATTGAATTAATTAGCTTAAAAAGTAGTCCAACGGGGGAGTTCGGTTAGGAGGTTAGGACCCCCTGCGATCGAAGATCGACCTTTTTCTTAATTTTTTTTTTTCAAAACTTTTCCGTTTTTGTGTTGGAATTTTCACTAAAGATATATTTTAATAAGAAAATATGGGCTTGTAAGAAAAAAATAAGGGAAGATGATAAATTGTTTATAAAAAATATATGCAGATTTAGGGTTTATATGATGAAAACCCCCCATTCCCCGAAGGCGTTGGTTTTTGGAGATTATTTACTCCTCTCCAATTCAAAAAATGTTTTATAGGAGATAATGATCCGAAAATTAACTTTAAGATTTTTTTTTCTATTTATAAGAATATATATAGTAAAAATCATGATTTAAGACAAAAAATTTTTTCTTTACCGCGCCATAATGTGCAGAGTGAAAATTTTTTCTGCATTTTCTTTTTTTGCTCCTGATGCTTTCATGAGTTTAGTCAATGGAATTATTGGTATCCAGACAGCAGATGTGGAATTGACGAAATAGCGAAAAGTTTAATTGAACGTATTTCATTCCTGAAATTCGTATTCATGCATGAAATTCATTAATTCATTACCATAATTGAATAAATGATTACATGAATCAGGCATGACACATTCGTTTCAATTTCTTCGCTCTGATTTCAATCATTTCAATTCCACATCAGCTGTCTGGCAGACAAATATCAACAACAATGATGAGTGAAGTTTGTCTTATTAAAAAGGAGGATCCGTTGAATTCGATCGCGGCCGGTGGTCTCACGGGCGGTTTGCTCTGTGCGCGGATGGGACTGCAAACGGCCGCGGTGTCCGCCGGCTTCGGCGCGCTCATTCTGGCGATGATCGAAGGTGTCGGCATCATGATGAATCGGATGATGGTGAAGCAGGCGGAGTATCAGCAGATGGCCCAACAGCCGCCGCCGCCCGACCATTCGGCGCTTGGAGAGAAGACGACGACGACAGCCAAAGCTGGCAGCAACAACAGCAGCAGTGGCATCCATCCGACGACAAATCTGAACTTTGCCTGAACGCATGGGCGAACATTTTTGGAAAACCGTGATTGTTTGAAGATTCTCGTCATTGTTTGTTAGGAGGCGTGGCAAAAAATAATACACAAAAAAAACAAATGAAACTTATTTTGAATACACTCAAATTCAAAATTTCGTAATTAGTTGAGCTATGCCTCTGCCTATTTCCTTGAGCATTTTAGAATAAATTTAGAACGATGACGTAAATTCGGGAGAATCTTCTTCAGCAATTTCTGGCTTCTAAAGTATTTTTAAAAGGTGTCAAGGCTATCGACAGTCAATTTACTAATAAGCATTTAATTGAAGGATTTGAGGCACTTTTTATAAGTTCATGGGCAATAAGGATAAGCTCAAGATGTCTTTTTAATCGGTTTAGTAATTTCTAAAAAAATATACGAACATAGTCCAACTTAACATAATTTTTCTGTTTGTTTACTCTTAAATTTTTAATTGTTTGTTTGGTCATCCGCCGCATGCCTTAAAGCAATGAAAAAGGCTAAAAGTCATTCATGGGATGGACTATATCGTCCGAAATCTGACAATTCCTTCCGCTAGCATTGAACTGGACTCGGTCGGTCACCATTTATTGAGTTTCCCTGTTTTATGCCTCTCTCCTCTCCTTTCCACAATTCGGCTAGGTTCCTCCTTTATTGGCTCTTCCCTTCCCCCTCCCCCGGGAGATGAAACACACGGCCACGCGTTGCTTTTGACAACTTTTTGTCCTTTTCATGCCCGTCCTATTCATGCTTAATCCATCCTGAAAGGGGCCGTGACTGCTGCTTTCTCGAGATTAAAAAGCTCAAAGGGCCCAACAAATTAAAATCTTTTGGCCTTAAGTGTTCGAGAACAAAAGAAAATTGTCCAAGTTTGGGCAAAGGGTGGGAAGCCCTTACACTCTTATGTGGCAGATAATTCGTGTCTTTCTTCGTTCACACTGTTCATTTTATTTGCACCGTAATAAGGTGTGTGGGGTGTCCCCATTCCCCTGCAGGTATCCATCCTCAAGCCTTTTATTCATCCATCCATCGACAGAATGTTTTTCTTTCCCTAAAGTATTTCTTCCGGTTCCTTCCTTCGCTGTCCAGACTTTGTTTGAGGGGCATCGGGCGAAGGGGACTCGTAGGGATTATCTTTCTGCGGGAAAAGTGTGGAGCGCGGGGGGTGGGTAGCGGTGCATAACCAACCGACAAGCAGGAACGGGGAGAGCGCGAATGAGAGCGAGGCGCGGGAAGAAGATCTCTTTGCGTTCAGAAAAGTGAGCCGAGAGTGGGGTGAGCGACTCAATCCCTCACAAATCTGCCAATATCTGATGAGGGCCACTGAGCAGATGTAAGCTCACCTCTGGGGAGAAGAGCTCTCTTGCGCCATCCTTCCCCACACAACCACCCCAGGGGAAGCCTTTTCGTCCAGCCTTTACTGTCTCCATCAAATCGATATCATTTAGGGGGGGGGGAGACTCTTCACACTGTTGCTGTCTTCCTGGCGTCTTCCCTCCAATCTCGCGCAAGACAAACCTGGCCGGTGGAAGTAGCTTTTTGTCTTTAGGGATCTCCGTCTATAAATGGCAACCCCGAACGTCTCGAAATTGTTTCATGCGTTGACTGCTCATTTTACAAATTTTAATGGTCCTTCTTGCCTATTTTGTCATACATTTCCCATTAGGAATCGCTTCTGTGTCCGAAAGGTCTTCTGCTGTTAGATTAAGGCTTCCAGCCATTTCTGAGGGAGCACCTCTCCTCCGTTTTCGTCCCTGAAGAAGCAATGCGCCTTCCCAGCTCTTTCCATCCGTTCTTCCTCCTCGTCTTTCTTCTGTTCGGCTGGTGTCCCCCCGCTCCCGTCCTTTCCGCTTCTCAACTCGCAAGATCACCAGCAATGGCGACAACAACGCAAAAGCCATCGGTCGCTGGTCACCCAAAGAGGACAAAGGGGGCAGCGACGACGCGGAAGAAAACGACAAAGCCGTCGTCAGCAGAGGAAGGGAAAACAAACAAAATGTGCCCGCTCAACGAGGTTGGGACCGAATTCGGGGAAGGGGGGATGGGGGGGACTGCCCACGTGTGGTTGGGACTGATGAGTGAGAGTGACTGACCGACTTAGTTTTTGTCAATTAAGCATATCATATGCAATGAGATGGGCGAACGGTCTATGCGCTGTGTGTGCACCATGTTCGGCTCGGAGGTAGGGTTGGCTGACGATTAGAACTCGGACCGGACCAGGATAGCCAGAACACTCTTAATTCAGTCACCGCCTCCTGAGCAGTCCTGCACCAATCTGTTGAACACCACTGCTGCGGTTGAGGCAACTTCGGTTCGGGTTCGCCTCAGCAAATCCTTTTTCCCGCCAATGTCAGCTTCCGACGACGACAACAGCACAACGTCTAGCAACTCAGCGGACAATTACCTGGAAGAAAAGTTCAAGGCATGTGCTTTTGGATAGGACCAAATTTCAATAGAGCTTAAGCTTAAAATTCCCATCCTCCCCGTTCTAATCTCCTTCCTTTGAAGGCGCAGCTGGCGTGGCACTTCAAAATCAATCAGGCAAGGAGGAGAGCTTCATGAGTTCATCATGATTAGTGATCAATGTGGCCTTCTCTCCCCCATTATTCAGAAGAACATCCTGTTTCTGCGCTTGCGCTGCCAAGATGACGGCAATGTGGTCAGTTAGTTATATACACATTCTCTGACCCTAAATGTATTCATGCAAAACAGATCATCCAATTCGTTGTCCTTCGCCGGAACAAAAAGGAGCAGCCTCCATTCTCGCCCAGGGAAGATCTGATCGACGCTGAAACCGTGGTCAGACGGATCAAGGGCATAAAAGGCCTTCAACGAATCGGAGGACTTGAGATATTGCACGCTGAAAAGGTGAACTCGTGTTATCCCCATCGATAATTTATGCTCCAATGCGCACAGGTGACCGAACTGGTCCCCGTGGAGGTGGACGTGGACAACTCCCGTCTGATCACGCAGGCAATTGTGGTGAGTGATGGATGTTGGTGTCATATCATGGGCGTGACCAGAGAGAGTAGGGAACGAGGGAGGAATTCCTCCTCCCTCGCCGAAATGTGGAAAAATTTTGGCGATGGGGGAGAAAAATTGAAATTGATTAATTTCTTTAATAGAATCCCAAAAAATTTTCCCGGCGATGCCTATCAGTATCATCAGCGCCCCCAAAAAATTAAAAATTGAATTTTTCAAAACAAAAAAAGATGTTCGGGTCGATTTTGTTCCCTAATTCATATAAATGCAGGTGGGCGCATTCATGTTGCTGACAAGCTTGTGCGGATGCTGGATTTCATGTCGAAGGCAGAGACCGGAAGACGAGGGCTACGAGGATGTGGTACAACAACCGGACAAAGTCTGATCAAGCCCTCTCTATAGAACAAATTTAACTCTGGTGATTTGCGACTCTTTAGACGCATCGCCAGAAATTAGTGTTAGGGTTTTGAAGTATCGAAGATGCCCAAATGGGTTATTAGACATGTAGTAGCAGATAGGTAAATGGTAGATAGGTACGAAAAAAAGTCAAAATGGACATGAAAAAGGCAAACAAGTGAGAGACAGACATGAAAAACAGTGAACAATTTCCTGAAG
>JAEHOM010000578.1:0-11105 GCA_016433075.1 Hoplolaimus columbus | reverse complement strand
ATTTTACATATCCTTTGACCAAAGTTATTATATATCATTTTGCGATAGAAAATAATCACAGCTTTTGAATAAAATTAGTCTTTTAAACTTTTTGGAAGCCGGCGCTATGACAAATGACATATAAATAAGGTAATAGGGCAGCCCGTTAGTAAAGAATCTGGCGGTGCTGATAGGCGGCTCCAGAAATTTAGACAAAATTTAGTCAAGTCCTTTAAGAAAATGCGTCCATTGTTTAGCGAAACATCCGAAAATTGTTTTTTTTTTCTTTTTCCTGGCCGTATACAGCGTATTCCTTGCCAATAAAAGCAATTTTTAGTTTAAAACAAAGAATTTTTAGCAATTTTTGGGAGTGTTGGCTGGATAAAATTTTGACGTATGTTGATAATTTAAGTCCAAAAATGACAATTTTTCTTTATAAAAAAATCCAGTAATTTTCCGATTCCCTCTATTTTTTCGATACCGCGGTTCCGGTCCTGGAACCAGAACCGGTACCGGAACCGAGAAAACACAAAGCTTGACATAGTTTAGTGAGGAACGGTCATGTTTAGTAAATGATAATATGATAGATGCAATTGACTGATGACAAGATGTGCTTTTTCAATATCGAAATGCCGATCGCAAAAATCGGTGTCGGTACTAATACCGATCGGTAGTAACACGGTTGTTACTAATTACGACACCGGTACCGATACAGGAATAACTTATTTTGATGCCGGATTATGTCGTGATAGAACACCCACAGCAACAGAACAACCAAACTCAGACAGAACATCCAATCCGAAATTCAATTTTATCAACAACAAATCTATCTACAAATCAACTTACAAATGGAATTTTCATCAACTTGCTCTATAATATCACCATACTAATAAATGCGCGATGTGTGAAGCGGAATATTCATACAATGTAATAAAAATCCGAAAAAAAAGAATTATATTATGGAGTGTTCCGAAGAAAGAGTTCAAAGGGAATTACTATAAATGCCAAAAGATATAGGTAAGAAAAATAAATACGGTATCTGCTTACGGTATTCCCTTTACATGATGAACATAACACAAAGGAGCGTGGAGAGCGTGAGGAGAAAGGTAGCGGTTGTAGAAGATGCTGATGAGTAGTCGCCTAATGCTGGATTATATCCATATCCGGGATAAAATCCTCCGCCTCCATAGCTGTATCCTCCACCACTTCCTCCATAACTTCCGCCGCTGTATCCTCCGCCACTTCCTCCATAACTTCCGCCGCTGTATCCTCCACCACTTCCTCCTCCACCTTCTTCGTCTTCTCCATGACCTCCTCCGCCACTTCCTCCACCACCTTCTTCTTCCCCTCCTCCTCACTCGTTATAATGCAGACCCCGATTTTGCTATAAAAGCCAAAATGATTGTCAGTCTTGCTTATGTTCCCCCTGATGACATTGTCGATGCATTCAACACTCTCAATAATTCACTCCCCGTTGATTTTGAACCCATTCTCACTTGGTTTTGTAATACTTATGTTGGCCGTCTACGTCCTAATGGTACCCGTGCTCCCCCGCTCTTTGCCCATGCTATCTGGAATGTCCACGAACGCACACTCAATGGCCATGATCGTACTAATAATTTTGCTGAAGCCTTTCATCGTAAAGTCCAAACCCAGTTAGGTTTCGCCCATCCGACCATCTGGAAATTTTTGGATTCACTCAAAAAAGTGGTCAAAGTGAGCGATGCCGATTATGAATTGTTTGTCGCTGGTCACGATGCACCCAGGAAGCGACGCAAATATCAGGAAGCCGATGATCGAATTCTCGCACATGTCAATACATATGATCTCCGAACTGTTTGTGAATTTTTACGTGGAATTTCCCACAATTTCAATACGGTCTGATTTATTTTTGTGATCAAATATATTGTGATTTGAGATTTATTTTTCATTTTTGCTGATTTCCACAATTTTTTATAATTTGTCGATGCTATCGAAAATAAAATGAAAACAAATTGCATATTGATTACTTGTTTTTAAATGGATTCTGATGGATAGGGGGAGGCATAAAAAAAGAAGATGGGCTGGGTCCCTGCCTTCTGCTGCTGGCGACATTTTGGCGGAGACATTTTGGCTGGCGACATTTTGCTGGCGACATTTTAGCGGTGACATTTTGGCGGTGACATTTTGGCTGGCGACATTTTGGGGTGTACCCATCCTTTATTACTATTCTCTTCGCGTTCGGCGCGCAAAAATTTTGGACAAGAGTGTCGGTGATCCTCTTTTTTCTCGATTTTTTTATTTTAGCTGTGAGCTTGTGGTGATGAGTGTCTCCTCTTTTTCTTGGCCTCCTTGATTCATTTGTCATTTATATGTTGTATGTGTGTGTAGTTCGTGCTTGTTGGATGGAAAGAAGGTAGGTCAAACACCAAACATTTTTAGGACTCTCCCATCCCCCTTTCCTTTCCCTCTCTTCCAGTGCCCATTCATTCGCTTGCCGCGTGATTCGCAATTCCAAGTTCCAACAGATCTCTCTCTTCTCAAATACATAACATTTTCTTCGCACTCACTCGCACGCGTCAGCTTCTCCATTCATTCAATTTTGACGCATTTTATGATTTATCTATTTTAAGGTGTTCACTCTATTGAATGAGGGAAGAAGAATTGGCAAAAAAACAAACTTTTACAGCTTTAAAAATTAAATAACTCATGTCAACAATCATCGGCTTTATCAAGAGAGGAAAGAAAATTATAAAGAAAAGGCAAAAGAAAGCTTTACAATCCATATTGAGTATATGTGGCGGTGGTCCCGCCCGACGAGAGGACCATATCACGATCGTAGCTCAGGTTTCAAAAATTTTTCTACTAACTTATCAGTTAATTTTTATTTAAGCAAAAAAAGGAATGTACATCTCATCACTTGGTCAGAATTTTGACCATTTTTCCATTTTTGTAATTGGAATTGAGAGATCATTTCGTTTTCTATAATCTCTGATCTATTTTCAATCCGTCCTCATTTGCGGGCTTATATTTCATCTGTGAGCCTATCCATTGTAATCTGAATCACATTTTGATAATCGACTGTTGGATTTGGATCCCCCGACATCATTCAGTTGCGTACAAATTGTTTAGGAGATAACAATTTTGTTATATTTATGTATTTGAAGTATAAGTGACAATTAACCGATATTAATCATTTATTGTGTAATATAAATGCTTGTTGAATTTCGGTTTAGTTTGGCGCTAATGGAAATTGGTCTTTTTCCCATTTCAGAGGTGGCGCATAATATGCTCCTATTATATGCGCTCAATAAATTCAATCAAAAAATGCGATGGTATGTGGTTTGTTGTTATGCGCATTCATTGACTGAACATCAACCAACCAAAACCAACAAACAAACACTCACTTTTTCTCTCGTCAAATTGTGTGCATTGGTTGGTGAGAGCGGTAACTAAAAGAGCCTTCCCCCCCCCCCCCCCCCTTCTCCCTTTCTCTGTCACAGCACAGCCAAATCACCCTGCGAACAAATATTGGTTGGGAAAATGACAAAAATGAGTGTGACTGTGACGAATTTGGGATGGGAAAGGCGACAAGCGAGCCCCGTTCATTAAAAAGGAAAACATCTCGAATGTGCACTTAAAAGTCGGATCCTTATCGCTATATATGAACCTAGACAATCATTTCATTTTTACAAAAAAAAGACCTTGAAATGCTTCTGCAGGGCTCAAAAATGTTTAAGCAAATCATTTGACACTTTTTTCTAATGTTAATTTTCTTGTCACGCCGATTTCTCACAAAGATCACATCATCAAACTCTCATTCATTAGAATCGATGTACAGGTGTGCATTTCAAAGAACTTTCCAAAAAGATTGCATCTTATTTGGGCACTTATCTTTCTAATAAAACTACAATCCTTTGCTTCGTTCATCTTTCACCATAGTTTCTTTTTTATAACATTGTCAAATTCACTTACTGTTCAGAAAATTTGCATTTTTTCAAATTCCCCGACTTCTGACATGGGCGAATCAACGACAGCAAACGCGGCAACCAATGGAACAACGGATGGGACCACAACGACGACGACGACGAATGGGAACAACACGAGCAGCAAATCCAAACTGGCAATGCTCAGGAAATCGGCGCTGAAGACCAAAAGTGAGTGTGAAGCTGAAAAGTTGGGACAAGGACAAGTCCGGGAAAGGGGGATTCCCTCTACCGAAATGTTGAATGGGGGATTGAAATGGAAAAATTTCACTGGAAGCAGACAAATTTGGTAGCCCTAACTGGTCCAAGTCCAGTCATTTTTTAATATTTTCGAGATATTGCGCCGAGTTGATCTGCAAAAAAGCCTAACTGGTCAAGGCGTTCGGGAATCTCATAAGTCTCAAGCGAAAAATTAGATCTTAAAAAATAAGATACAAAAGGGCACAGCCGATAGGAAATTTTGACGAATTTAGTAAAACTCATTGAGGAAATAGATGATGTACAAAAAATTTCTTTATGCCCTCGTTGCAGCGATTTTCCACTTTTCAGGACTGGAATTTCCTTCTTGTGGTACTTGTTTTTAACAAAATAGTCCTAAACCGTTAATAAAATCATAAAAACCGTGAACCATTTTAACCCATTGCAAAATGCTTTTCAGCTGTTGCCAACAACGATCCCTTCCGCTTCCAAGGCAACGGCGTGGACTTTAAGGCGAAGTTCATCGGTGAGAGGGACGTTAGCGATGCCCGTGGCGATGCAATGTGCGCGGAAGCGATGCGATTGTAAGAGAATTGCAAAAGCTTTTGAATGGGCTCGTCGAGATTTCACTTTTCGATTTAAAAATGCGCTTTTTGTGCAGAGCCAAAGCCAGCGTGAAGGCGAGCGGCTCGCACAAGCCGCGTGTGGTGCTGAACATTTCGTTGGAGGGTCTGAAGCTCCGTGACGACAAGTCCGGGGTCAGTCAGTCTTGGACAGAGTTCTTGGACATTTCCACCTGTGCCCTCCCTCTTCCCACTTTAGGCCATTCTCTACAACTTCCCCGTGTCGAAGATCTCATTCATCGCACGCGACACCACCGACGCTCGCGCGTTCGGCTTCATCTTCGGGACGGCGGACGGCACTCACAAGTTCTACGGAGTGAAAACAGCCCAGACAGCGGACCACGCTGTGCTCTCAATTCGGGTTTGACCTCTGATGAAGCTGCTCAAACTTCATCCACTGAAGCGTCTCTGTTCAGGACTTGTTCCAAGTGGTCTTCGAGATGAAGAAGAAGCAGTTCGAGGAAGCGAAGAAAAAACAACAGGAAGAACAGGAAAACATTGTGGTGGGTTTGAACTTTCAATTTTTTTAATTGGCTTGCGAAGAGGAAACTTATGACAAATCATAGCACTATCATCTTTTAAGCACTTTTTGCTTAAGTTTCCTTAAGGTAATAAATACAAAAATATTTGTTCGAAAGAAAAAAATATGTATAGAAAATTGTCGATTTGCAAATCGGCCGAAATTTGGTATGAAAGTGAAAGCGCTGTTTTTCTGAACGCCGAAAGGGAAGCTAAAGCGGGACTGAAAACGGAGGACGCCAAGCAGGAGGACGGTGTGGCGGTTGCGGATTTGCTGAACCTGGAGACGGAGGTGGAGAACATCCACCAGGGAGTGCAGCAGCTCAGCAACATTCCGGCACATCCCGAAGGTTGGGTGGTGCTGTTGACCGGCAATCATTTGGATGTTCAGATGACTTCTTCACCGGATGGGTGCCCCAAGTGGCGATGAACGGACACAGTCATTGGATGATGCAGCAGCAGAACGGACATTCCAACGGGCACCATGGTGGGCAATACAGATTTTGCAAGGATGGACCGAACGGGAATTTTTTTTATACTCAAAATTCGAAATCAAAATACCGAAGTAAACATTTTAATTTGGCAACAGATCTCAACGAAAAATAATTAAAAAACATTCTTATTCCTTATTATTAGCATGATTAAGCTTATAAAATCAGCAATTTTGAATTCGAAACCCGAAATTTCCAGAAATTTTTATTCTCCGAAATTGCAATTTCGGCCCATCCTTATATTTTTGGCAGTTCTTTTGTGATGAGTTTCAGTGCTCAAAGTTGTTTGTTTGGGGTTTAGCCACCTTCGAAATTGGCTCCAGCGGGATCACGCCCGTGCAGAGCTTCACCAACGGCATGAACGGGCTGATGACCACCAACGGCTATACCGGCGACTGTTTCTCCTCCGCGTCTCATCAGAATGGCTTCACCAATGGGTGTTCCGCTTCCGCCTACCAACAACAGAACGGCAACGGCTTCAGCCTCTCGTCCGGCAGCAGTGCCGCCACCAATCCGTTTCCGGAGGACCCCTTTTCGACGCCAGCGGCAACAACAACCAATTCCTTCATCGCCGCCAACGGGTTCAGCATCACCAATGGACATGGCATGGGAGGCACAATGGCCAACGGTGTCTGTTGGGGCGCTCAGCAACAACAACAACAGCAGCAGAGCCTGTTCTTCTCGCCCATCGGCGGAATGGAGGACCCGTTCGGGGACTCGTTCACCAGCGCCGCCGCCGCCTCCGTGCCGGCAGCAACGCTGCAGGCAATGGACCAGAACTGTCTGTTCCCGCCGCCGTCCTCCAAGGCCATCGGCGCCATAAATGGAACGCACAACGGAAATGAGGGGTGAGTGAGTGAGCGCGTGAAAAAGAGCAATTGGGGTTGGTGGTAGTGATGGATGATGGCCTTTCTTTTTTGTGAATAAAAAATAATGGGCTTTGCGACCTTCGCCAATATTTTTTAATGTTTAGTGAAAAGAAAAGGATAAAAAGTGTAGTACTTGAAGAAAAAAAATCAAATTTGATTTTTTTGCACAAGTATCCAATTAGTAGTGACTACAATTTTGGATTTCCATGTAGGGACCAGTTCAAGTGGGACGACTCGTCGTCCCGGGTGCGGACACTGGACGAGGCGTTCTCCAAGCTGGTGGACATGAACAACCTCGTCCGAGTGCCACCGCCGCCGCCGGCAACGGGTCCCAAAAGCACGAATCCATTCGTCGTCTGATCAGGCAAAGGCGCCGCAATTTGGGGTGACGATGGGCATCAGCGCGCGACGAGGACAAACAACTCTTTGACTGTGTGTTGTTGTTGTCCTCCTCCTTCACATGGCCATCTTCACATCCGCACAAAAGAGCATTATCTGTGTTCATTCGTCGTCTTCATCCGATCGATCATCCCACTTATATGTACCCTCCAACCGTAAATTCATAATCACGACGTCATCCTTGCTGTCCCATTCACCCAGTCCTCTGACCATTCATTCATCTTCAGGGGGCGTAACCACTAGGGGCTGAATTTTTCTGTGTGTAGGATCAGAATTTCACTCAATTTCTAATTTTAACTTTTTTAATCTAATTTAAAAAACAATATCTAATTTTTTTAAACTTTTTGTTTGAGAATTCTGAGTTTGAGAATTCTGAGTAATTTTTCTAACTCTGGGGTTTGGGGTAGCCAAAATAACGTGGTTATTAGCTGTTTTTGTCGAGTTACGCTCCCCTATTCCGTGATTCCGTCTTCTTTCTCTTTTTTAATGAATGATGTAATAATATAATAATATGATCGACCTTTATCATCCGTTCGGCCCTATCATCAAATTTATATATTTTGACATGACCCATAACCATCAACCCACCCACCGGCCGCGTGACCCATCTATGATGTACTCGCCGCCACCATCTCTCTCGTGACCCTTCTTCTTATACATTTTGTTTCGCCAGTTGGCAATCAGTTTGAAAATAAATAATAAAAAGCCTTTGTTAAGGCACAATTGGACCCATACAAAGATGGGCATGCCCTACTCCCCCCCCCACCGAACTTGAGACGGCATCCCAAGCCGAAACGGCAAGTCTTGCAAAATTTTTTGTTTTTTTTTTTGAGGATAGGGGGACAGGCTCTGTATGTTTCCTTTCTATATTCCCCACTCCCTCAGTGCAGCTCCTGCTTGAGTTGCTTGGCCTAACAAGAATCCAACTTGACCAAATCACCAAGGAGAATGGGACAACCCTGAAGGATGATTCAAAAAAAATGTTTAAAAAGGTTGTCGAGTAAATCGCCATTTTCGCCAACTTTTTTGGAGTTGTTTATTTATTGGAGGGACAGGGAGGTTGTGGTTTTATCGTCCGATGTATTAATTGGTTGTTTTTGTTTACTTTGCTTTATTTTACAGTTGGCACGTCACATCAGAAAGGTGAGGGACGAAAAAGAAGGGGCGGAGAGGGAGCACGAGAGAGCGAGCACTTATGAAAGGCCAAAGTACGGGCGAGAGAGCGATGTGAGTGAGAGGAACAACTTTGGTTAGGAAGAGGGGGGGGACAACACCTGTGACTGATCATCAGAAAAGGGAACACTTGGACTATTACTACAGAAAGTAATGTTTTGGGAAAGGGGGGGATGGTTCGGTATTGGTACATGACAGGCCCCATAGCCGGCGGGGGAATTTTTTGAAAATTTTCCGGAGACGAGAGGGAATGCTTAACAATATTTTGGGCTATAAAGCCTGCCTTAGGATCAGGATGGACTGTGTGAATACAGGACAGAAGAGATCCTGCTGCTTGTTAAGTTTGCATGCCATTTCTCCATCGGATTCACCCGTTTCAGGCGGTAACGAGGTGTAAAACTTCGGTTCTGAATACAAGGTTTTCTGTATGGAATAAAAAAGTTCAATAAACCAACAAACCTCAAAAACCAAAGTTGAAAAATAAAGCTTTTTTCCAGAATCCAATTCAGATTTGTCGAAAAATGTTGAAACACAAAAGTCGGCCTACAAACTGAACAAGTACTATTTTGCGATCTTGTCAGTGTTTACGGAGATTTTCAGTTTTTTCGTTAAAGACCTAACTAAGCAAGGTTAATTACCTATATTCACTATGGTGAAGGCAATTGTAGAAAAGGGAGTGAAAAAAGATTAGGTAGACGGTTGGTTCAGGTTCGAGTCGCGAAATGGTTCGAGTCTAGCAAATGCATTGTGTTGTTGGCCTTATTATTTGCTTCGGTTAATGAGAAGAAGGACAATCACAAAATGCGGTTGGGAGGGCAAAAAGAAAGGGAGCCGTGAACATTGGGACAATTAGACTGAAAAATGGGGTGACAAATGACAAAGGCTTGTGGTGTGACTGGCCTTGGCAACCATAGGTGTGCAACAAAAAAGGGGTCTGCTGACCCCCACCCCTTCTCACCAGGCCACAATAAAGGCTCGGCAGAGGCCACATTATGCACTTTACAAGCCATAAACCGACCCCTAATCAGCTTGCCCGCCTATGTTGCCAACACGTGTGAGTGGACACAAACAAGTGGGCATTGCGACAGAAATTCAATTTGGCACCAATTTCAAATGCCCGCCGCTTCATGGGATTCTTCTGGGGTTAGTTGTGCTCCTTAAGTAGTTGTTGTGGTTGGGCTAGGCCGATCATCAGAGGCGAGAGGAGGGAAAGAAGGCAGTCGCGGACTTGCTCGTCTTCTGGTGGCGCGTCAGCGCAAACGGAGTCGGACTGGTTCTGCCGCACGGCGGCGCTTCCGACGTGAACCGGGACGGAACATGGAGTTGGTCACGCGGTCTTTTTGGGAAAGAAGATTCATCCGATCTCTAACGGATACTATGACCTTCCCCCCGCCTCCGTCAGGAAATCCTGGCGATGCTCCTACCTGAGCTCATATTTGCAGGCGGAGCTTGGCGAACTGTCCATCGTTGGGGCATTCCATGGAGAAGCACCGCCGTTCACGCCCACCGCCACTGTGGTTGTTGTTGGTGATGAAGCCGTTTCTGCCAACAGTTGAGCATGGCGTTGTTGCTGCTGACGCCCGGAAATGGCACTGAACTGCTTCTGAAATTGGTAAAACGCCTTTAAAAGTCGAAAAAGCGCTTTTCTGATGCCAAAAACCACCTTACTGTTGTCATCTTTAACAATATCAGTCATACATGTTATACACCCCCCGGTTGACCCCACCACGTATCTTTCGTACGAGAGGGGTCGGTAAGGAAAAATAGCAAAACGTATCGTATCGGGAAGAGATCAGCAAGGGAAACATAAGGGAAGGTATCGTACGGACGTTGGTTGACCCCCCCCCCTACTATAACATGTATGATATCAGTTCCTAATTTTCGTCCTCACTCCTCATAAGCTGTAACTCATAAGCAATACCCGCCGGTGAAGGGTCTGCTGATTGATATCAATTTTTCTGGTTAGCTGATTTTTTCGTATAGGGTTTACGGTTGTCCGTCCATCCCTCCGTGTAACATACGGGAGAATTTTCCCCGCCCAATGTCAAAAAATGGGAGCGGTGAACAAACAACCCCACTTTCATATCCATTTCCTCTCAATTAAATTCATTTGCAATTTACCTGAAGCGACTTTCCGAAGCATTGAGTTGCCGGTTGCACACTTAAACATATGAATTGGTAATCGAAAATTGCACAAAATACTCAGTCCGAACACTATGGCTTAACTTCATAGAAATTATAAGGGTGGTCGACCCACTCCTTGAACGTCGGAAATTTGAAAATTTTGAAATCTTGGCCGGAAAAAATTGAAAAATTCGAAAAAAACCCTTTGAAAGTCAGAAATTTAGAAAAAAAATTGAATCTTGGCCGGAAAAAATTGGTCGACCTACCCTACACCTACAATAATTACTGTGCTTAACTTGACCGATTTGTTGTTGCTGATTGGTGCTTTCCCACATGTTGTTTCTGCTTCCCAGAAAATTGCTTTGGACCTTTTCTCATGGTTTTTTTCTCTCAGATCATCCAAAGGGTGTCCGTCGTTGCCTCCTCTCCGTCCGCCAATAACCACGCAAACGCGTCTCCGACGTCGGCCCATCGCTTCCAAATTCACCGCAAACACTTCTCCTCGTGAGTCCACCCACTTTCTTTGTGTTTTTTTTTTACAATTTTTTCCCAATTTTTAAGTGCATCTCGACTGAAGCCGTACCACCCGGAGATTGTCGAGAAATTTCCCAAGGCATCAGCCAACAACAACCGGTACATGGAGTTGGCGAACGGAGTGCAGCCATCCAACAGCAGGTGGGCGAGATACTGACGACTTTCTAGGCTCTTGGGTGGGAGGAGTCATAGTTTAGGGTTTTCATCATCCAAAACTTAAATGATAAAGTC
>JAEHOM010000577.1:0-11110 GCA_016433075.1 Hoplolaimus columbus | reverse complement strand
TATTTCTTCAAATGTTCATGCCGTAGTTTGGCATATCTGTATGTATGCTATATATGTCTGATATATTTGAATATATAGGCAAATAAGGTGGTGGCTTCTCTTTTGAAAATTTTTGCCGGAGCTGGCTTCGGAGCCGGAGCCGATTTTGTTGAGGGCTCCGGAGCCCGGAGCCGAACTTTGAAAAAGTCGGCGTCCGTAGCCGGAGCCGAAAATCGAAAATGCACAGCACTGCTCGAAACCCCATGGCTTGTCCTCCTCCGAAATGGATTTGCTTGAATGAAATATTGGATCATATTCAAGCAAGCATAGTCTCTGCCTGATTGATATTGTGCCCAAAATAAATATATTTTGCATATTTTCATCCATTTATAGCAAGAAAAAATCACCATTGGAGAAATTGAAATCGTTTGGACGACGCCGCGCCAAACGCGGGTCAAAGAATGGCGATGAAGACAAAAAGGGGAGCAAATCAATTGAAGGCAAAAAACCTGTCAAACATTACGCACTGTTGGCCCTAAAAGAAGGTGCCGTCAATGGCTACAAACTTGTGGTATTGGGCTTCTCCACCTGTGCTGGTAATCAGACATTTCTAAATTATAAAAATGCACCCGCCGATCGGTGGTGAAACAATTGAAAAAAATTTTTGGGCCATTTTGGACCGAACCTTTTGAAAAACGTTTTTTTTTTTGGATTCTCCAACTCAAATGGTTCTGCATTTACATTTTTGCAAATTTAATGTTCAATTCTTCTTGTTGGTACAGCTTGGAGTCGGAACCGGTGGGACCAGTAAAATTTTCGGGGGGTTTGGACCAGAAAAAAACGGAGAACCATTGGAACCGAAAATTTTCTGAATTCTTAAGGAGAAATGACCATTAATTGACGATTTTTTTTTAATTTATCTTGGTTGAATTGGCATTTTGAGACGAAATTCTTCTAAATGTTTTGAAGATTTTTTGACAATTCATAGACGTTTTGTGCTTATCTTTTCCGGGGGAGCGCTTTATTTTATGACGCATACGTGCTTTACGTTGTTTTTGACGCGTACGCGTTTTTTTAACTACCGAGTTTGGGGTAGCGCTTGACGTACGCGCTTTGACACGTACGTGCTTTGACACGTTTAAGGTACACATTAAGCACGCCCCTCCCGGAATGGGACGTTTTTAAGCATTAAAATTTGAAAACCAAAAAAAAATGTAATACCGTATTTCCTGTAATACTCCTCCTCCCTTACAATTGCTCCCCTCCCTATAATAACTCCCCCTCCAGAGGGGTGGTTGAAAAATAACTCCACCGGGGGAGCTATTACAGGAAATACGATAATTGAATCAAAAACCAAGGAACTGAAAAAATTATTGAACCGGGAAAAAACGCTGACAATGCAATGTGTGTGTATTCCACTGTGTTTACCTTAATTTTCATCAGGGCCGTACCCAGAAAAAAAAATTTTTTCGCGTTTCGGTGGGGAATCCAACTTTTTATTGCATTTTACTGACAAATTTTTCGAAAATTTTAATTTCTTCACAATTTTTCGCGGTTCGGGGGTGGGGAATTCCCCACCCCCCTTCCCCCCTGGTTACGGGCCTGATTTTAATAATGATTATGGCCAATATATATTGTATATCTATCGTACCGCTACGGGACTACGGCCGGCCGTACGGCGCACGCTAATGTAGAATTTGGCTGGACTTCTCCCAATTTGGGATACCCTGACGGGTATTCCAAATTTCGTCAATTTTTTGAAAGTTTCGGAAAGTTGCATTGCATTTTTCGGACAAAATTGGGGAGAACGCAGACGAGAGAGTACAGAGTACCACCGGGCCTTTATATGGCTCCTGGGGTAGCCATTCACGTACGCGCTTCTGCCGAGATTTGGCCGGTCCCTCAGGGTGAAATATTGCCTGAAAATAAGTTTCTCTGTATTAGTCTCGCCTCTCGCAATCTTTTCTGTTTATTTAGCATATTTTACTTTTATATTTTATCACGTTAATTAATCAGGATTTCCGGATCCACGTTAATACAAAAATTTTTTCGCAGCATTGTCACTTTAACTTTCTAACAATACTAAATGAATGGGATGAATTCACAACCGCAACAACAACAACAACAACAACGGAGCAGTCTGTTTCAGGAAGAGGGAGTCAAGTTGCTCGTTGTCGGTGGAGCAGGTCCAACGGCTTACGGTATACCGCTTGTCCAACAGTCGTATCAAACAGTGTCTTACTCACACGAACCGTTACAAATGGTAAGCAACAAGGAGCTCTCAGGCACTTATAGGTCTAACTTTCCAAAGAATTTATGGACCTGCAAAATGTTTGGTTACTAATAGAGACAGGAATTTTGAAAATACTGGGTTCTGACATAGTGAGTTTGGGTTCAGAAATTGTTTGGCTTATCTGGAAATTTCGTTATGAATTTTAGGTTTCGTGATTATTTTAAAAAAATGATCAAGAAAAGTCGGCATAAATAATGTCAGAATCGTGGTCAGCGTGGTCGATAACCTATAAAAAAACAGGCTCAAGTTTTGCAAATCACTCTACAACCAAATTGACATTGTCAAGCGGCTACCACAAAACTGCGCTAAGGATGTTAATGTTTAAAGTGTAAAAAATACCTGATTGTAGCATCCGACAGGCTAAATATTGGGCGGTTCTGGGATAGCCGTTTGACAATGTCAATTTGATTATAGGGTGATTTGAAACTAGAGCCAAAAAGCAATTAGTGGTGTTCTACAATATAAAACTTGAGGGGGGGGGGAGGTGATTTGCAAGTAGGAACAATTTTTCTCGTATCTGATCTGACCGTACTTTTTCCATCCCTTTCCCTCTCGTTCTTTCATATGACACTCCCTTCTCCAATCGTTACTTGCCTAAGTATATATGATACTGAAACACTGATCAGTGATCATTCAAGTCGCCATAGGCTTATCAAAATGACACCATCCATTATGATTTTTTGGAAAAATTTTTGCAACAATAAAAAAAACAAACTTTTATTTTCAAAGCTCTCTTAAGGAATTGGTCAGCAATAAATCCTATTACCGTTATTCCTTTTAGAACCATAACCCTATCGTTACGCCAATGAATGCCGGCCACTCCAGTGTGCTTTGTCCGCCAAGTGTATTTCCGGATTCTCTTCTGAATGGTATGACTAAAATAACTCTGGGTGTGCCGGCTTCGAAACTTTTGGCGGCTGGAGCCGCTCTAAAATCAGCTCCAAAAATGGCTTTTACACACGATTTTTCGAAAATTTGTCTGATTTCTAAATTGGAAAAAACAGCTTGCAGTGAAGCCTAAAATTAAAGAATTTGTGCATTTTATAAGAAAGATTTTACGGTTGTCCGGAGCGGCTCCGAAGCTGAGATGTAAAAAGTCGTAGTCGTGATTCGCCGAGGGACATCACTGTTCTGAACTCTGACCCTCAAGAATCTATTCAGTTTCTTCGATGGGCTCGCAAAATGATCAATTTATTGAAGTGGACGACGATGTGATTTATGTGGCTTCTGTTACTTCTGCAAAGAAAACCGCTGCTACTGCTTTTGATGGGAAGAACAGTTCGGCGCAGAACCCAATGGCCTATTTGCAATCAACCAGCAAAGCTGCACAGGAGCATGTTCAGGCGTGTGACTGTAACGTACGTGGGCAAGTGAGTCAGCTCGGTTTTTGCGCGATGTCCTATTAATTTCTCGCTTTTTATTGCATTTTTACTGTTGAACTTTTCGATTTTCCGCGCTCCGACCTTCAAAAGTTCAGAAATATCCGTTTTATTGCACTTTTAAAGGACATTTTTAACCATTTTCCAGGAACATGGATTGAGTGGCTCATCCGAATGCTTTATTTGTAACGACGCGACAAACCGTGCGCTTATTGAGGATTACGCAACTTGGCTGGTCCAATTCCCCGGTCGAACTGATGGCTTTGAAATGTTGTTGAACGCGCTGAAGCAAAGAATGGTGGTCGGATCTCAAGCGTTGGACTTGGACGTCAGAGCCGTGAAAGCGCACGCGGAGAATGCGTGGATGAGACTGAAGAAGGAAAGTCTGCGAGCAGCAAAAGCAAAAGGCAAGCAACGTCCGGGGGTCATCGGCTCGAGGCCATAACCGTAAATTGTAAAAACTGTAGAAAAATCATCGTAATTGCAAGCCTAAATATTTTAACCCATTATGAATTTTAAATTTATAATATCCAATTTTTTAATTTCATACGCAGATGCTTCTTTATGGCATGTTCGTATACGAATCCAAACTGTCATATTCGTTTGGGTGAATGCCAATTTTATTTCCCAAAAAAGCGAATTTTAGTCAAAAATACACCTTTATGTTAGGCAAAAAATTTGGTATTCATATTTACGGCATTTACGACCGAACATCATTATAGAGTAAATCCCAAAAATCATAAAATGGCCCTGTAAGACGTAAAACATAGTTACTAACTAAGTCATACCTATGGGGCTGGGACGCGGGGCATAGTATGGGAAGTTTTATTTGTTTTCTGAACTTAAACCAATTAAAATTAAGGGAAAGCAAAAGACAGCAAAGAAAAATCCATTGAAGTCACGACTGTGACTGTGGACGAGAACATGGCCGAAGGGACTTCCGAACAGATTCCAATGGAGAAGGAATATGGGCAGGAGGAGGAGGAAGTGGCTGATGGAGAAGAGAGAAGCGAGATGGACGATCTGGTGGCACTTGAGGAATTTTTGCAGGACAAAGGGCCGTCTTACTGGGAATTCGCTCCATCGATTTTGAGACGTCCGAAGTTTCCGACTGTTCGAAAGGCCTCAAAAAAGTCAAAAGGTAAAAGTGTTTCTTGTTAAATATTGTCGAAAAATGTTTTAAATTTGCGAATAGTAAAAGGTAAATCGTCAGAATTGTCACAACTATTTAATTCAAATACCAAGCAAACCTCATCAGCATTACTTGCAAAGAGCCCCCCCCCCCCCATTGTCAAACGGTTACCGCTACCCAGAACCAACCAACAGGCGAAGCATGTTAATTTAGCCTATCGGTGGGTGGTTCTGGGGTACCCATCCACATACGTACTTTTGATGGGGGGTGGGGGCTCTTTGCAATTAGGGCCCAAACGTTCTATTCCATCCGTTTCACATTTATCACCAATATTTTCCTTTTTTTCAAAAACAAATTGTGTGCGTTTTTGTAATATGGTCACATGAAATCTACTGCTCACATCAGATCCTGGCATACGCAGGCTAGGGGGGGGGCGTGGTTGTCAGTTCAAATATGTCTCATCAACAATGCTGATCACCCAAAAAGATTTAAAAAAACATTTTATCTAAAAATGACCTGGTTTTTGGGTCTTTTATGCTCCATGGTTATATGGTTTTTGAACAAAAAAGTTGTGATCTTCACGGGAAATTTCTCCATTCTTTTCTAAATCTTCGCTAAAAAATAGGAAATTTTTTCGTTTTAGGTGTCTGTTTTTCTCAGATAAAGCCATTCTTAGGGGTTAGGGGTGTATTTTCTCGAAACTTTCGAGCATTTTTCGAAAGCGAAATTTCGGCTTACTGTTGGTTTGGATGGGGATGGAGTCGTAGAAAAAATGGGTGCCTATGCCTACCTTATAAATAATATCAAAGCCTACAAACAAAAATTTTCCCACAGAACAAATTGATTTTTTTCTACAGAACAAAGTGGTGTGCGTGTGCGTGTTCCAAAATCAAAGTCCCGTTCGGCAACGCCACTTTCGACTGTGAACACAACGACGACGACGGCTTCACGCCGGCAGCCCTGCGACCCTGGAATTGTCGCCGAATGCTTGAATGTGTTGCCGCCGAATATGATCGCCAAGTTGAATCCTCTCGGCAGACCCAAATGCACCGTATGCGACAAAGAGATTTCCAACCATCGATATGCCGTAAGCTTATTTCTTAATATTTTTTAAAATTATTGCCTTTTAAGTATCATGTGCTGGAAAAGCACAACATTTTCGTCAGTGGCAACAAGCAAGTTTTTGAGCGTTTGAATCGGATGAGCAGTGCGGAGTTTGCGACAATTGAATGGAGGTCAGAACACATTCAGTAGGCCCATAGCCAGCTGGAAGCCTCCCCTCCCCTCGCCCTCTCCTTAAATTTGACGGCTGTGGCGCGGGGTGATCAAAATTTTTTGTTGAATATAGGAAAAATTTGGTCAATTTCCCCAACAAAAAAAGGGTCTTTTCATGGCAAATTTCTGTCGGTCACCAAAAAAGAAACTAACAAAAACGACAGGATTGTTTAATGGATCTTGCCTAAAAAAAGTTAAAAATTGCATTTTTGAGGTCAGAACACACCATCTTTAGCGAAAAAGACGATTGATGAGCAAAAAAAGTCGCAACCCGAAGGTGACTTTTTGATGCCCTTCTCGAAATGTTTTCCTGGTTACGGACCTGCTTCACGCATCTGACATGAGTCTAATGTATTCAGTTTTTTTTCAGATGCGAATGTTGCCAAAACGTGAATTTCAGTGCCATCGAAGACTATCTTGAGCACTTGGAATCGGGTCACTTCTTATCTTGATTTTCGATGAAGTTTCTATTTGTTTTTTTAGCTCAACACGCATCGCGAGTCGGTAAGAGAGGCCAGAACAAGACGCTTTCGCTCAAGCAGTGGTGGGCCGAAAAGAAGAACAGCGGCGACGACTAATAAATAAGAGAACGAACGGGTTGATTGAAGTGTGTACCCCGTCCATCTATTGATTTCTGGTACCAATTGAGCTTATTTATTTATTTTATTAATACCATCTCACGGGGCTGTAACCATCAAAAAATTTCGGTAGGGGGAGGAATCTTGAATTTCATCACGACTGGTCTTTTTTTTGTTCATTGATCATCTCTTATTTTTTGCTAAAAATCGCTATTTTCCTATTTTTGCTCAAACTCATGTATTTTTTTAACGCATTTGGGTGCAAAAACCATCCAAAAATCGGGTGTTTTTAGAAAATTGCATTTTACGAGGTTTTGGTGAGCCAAAATTATTTTTGCGGTTTGGGGGATGAGTGCAGGGAGAATTCCCCCTTTTTTCCTGGTTACGCCGCCATCTTATGTTCCGATTCCCCGCTTAACGGTGTCCTTCTGCCAACCAACCAACTGATGCTATGCCAAATAGCGTGACATCCCCCCTTACTCAGAAAATAACAAACCATTCTTCTTCCATTTATTCTTCCTGGCCAGAGAATACGTTTATTGTTTATTTTAATATGAACTTGAATGAAACTTGCGTAAAAATCACAACGTTCTTTGATGTGAATATATGGCAAAGCGCAAGTGTACATTACCATATCTGTACATCACCGCATCATCTCTTAATCGGAAAAAGGGAAATGTTCAAACTATCTTCGTCTTGTAAGAAATTTTAGAAATTTTCTATCATATTTTTGAAGAGAATTTTGTTTGGGTTGTAATTGTAATGCGCACCAATAAAATTTTGCAATCCAAAAAGTGTTATCCGGGTCAGTATTCATTGAAATGAATGTATTGCAAGAGCTGAAAGACACAATTTTCTTCTGTCTGGCATACAGTCAGACATACCTAAATTAAGATGCACGCATTCGTTTTAATAAATAGTGAAAAAATTATATTGCTAAATTCTCATGACCTGTATTTTATGTTGGTGCAGCTTGCATTCATATCATAGATCAAGCCCCACCGCCTGGTATACCTCATTGCCTTATTTGGCTTAAAAATGGGTATTGGGGACTCATTTCAAGGTGGATACTTAAAGAAAGACTACGCGAAATAAGCATAAAAAGTAAAAAAGGATGAAAATTCATTTGCATAACGACCTTTAATGAATCGGGTCACAAAAAGGTAGAAATTGCCTGTTACTGAGGGCTTCTCACCTTTTTCATCTGTTTGTTCCACTGATTCCTCACGAGATGAAGGCGTGTCGATGTTACGGACGATGAAAGCACAAAGACCCGTTGACGAAAGTGGAAAAAGTGAAGGATCGAGGTCCGTCTAATAATAAGGCATTAGCGATGATGAGCTGGGACTGAAGTGAAACGGCAGAGGAAATGACTATTGCCGCAGATTGTTGCCCAACGAATTTGTGTGATTGGTGTCGTGTCGGTTTTTTAAATACCAACAAATTTTGTAGAAAAGTCGCCAAAAATATTGCTTTCTTTTCGATCATGTCAGAAGAATACGCTTGTCTGTTCCCGAAATTTATTAAGTGTAAAAGTCAACACTTAAAACTACTGTTTGGCTGTTTTTTTAGGGGGGGATGGAAGCATTTAAAAAATTACAGTTTTACTGGATATTTTGTTTCATTTTTCCTTGAAGTTGAGGCGCGTAACGACTGACACTGACAAATTTTTAGGAATTTACGCGGTCTCTCGCGTTTCCTCTCGCGCGCGCCCGGGCTTCGAAATTTTTGGAAAAAATTTAAGAAAAAAAAATGCTATTTTTAGTATATTTGGCACTAAGAACCCGGGCCGGGCCTGAGGGTTCGAGACACCGGGCCGGGCCCGGCGCAAGAAGGCTCGGGCCGGGCCCGGAATTTTTAGGCCCATGCCCACCCTGCATTGATCCCACAAAGTGCAACATCCCTAAAATGGCAAAAGCCCGATGATTCTCTCACCCGATTTTATTTATGTACAAAAAATTGGATTGAACAATTGAAATGGCGGATGCGGGGGTTAGGGCGAACAAAGTGAAGAAGTTAACATAAGTGAAATAAGGTGGGAGGGAGCGTGGAAAGACAAGAAAGAGAGACAAATACGGGGAAAGAGCGCATATTGGCATAAGCAGCAGAGGGGGTAATAGAGCCAGCCAGGTCCGTAGTCAGGAAATTTTTCGTGGCGCTTTTCGACAGTTGTTGCACTTTTCTTGCCAAAAATGTCTGCCGTTTGCCCAAAAACTTAAAGCTTTCGGGAAGCAAGATAGACCCAAAAAAATGCGCTTTTAAATTTTAAATAGATCGATGGCAATGGGAAAAATGTGAATTATTTAAGACCATTTCTATTAAGGAAATTGACCAGATTTTGCGGGTCTTCAATTAAAATTTAATTTTTCTCCACTGTCGCAAAAAAAAAATTATTTTTCGCGTTTCTGGTGAAGGGCGGGGGAAATTTACCCCCTTCCTCATGGCTACGGGCCTGAACGGAGAAAATAACCAATAATGACGTTGCAATGGAACGAAGATCCAAAAATTTGGATTTTCAGATTTTCACACAATTTCCAAGAATGAGATCAAGATCACAATCGGGGATTTTCAAAATTTGTTTTGAGATTCAAGCCTAATAAGCATAAGCCTGATGATGCCTCCGTTATGTGTAATCGCGGCCGTATATGGTGATGCGGACATTGCGCAAGCGACCCCCTCCTCCATCCGAACGGCGCAGCATCGAGTTTCTGACCTCTTCTCGAAACTGATGCGCAACCTCCTCCAACCGACGCCAATCATCTGTAATGAGAATTAGTCACTTACTGTTATTAGTTTGATTGAATTCGTCAAAATTTAATCATTTCATGCTCTGATGAGCTTGAGTTCTTTGTTTTTGAAGTCCCGCAAAATTTGGAAAATTTTGTAAGCAAATAAAAACCGAAATTTTGGGGTCTCGAATGAAATACCAGCGAAATTCCGTAAAATTTTATTTGATTATTGATTATAAATTTTAAAATTTTGGGCGGAATTTTTTTAAAAATATTTTTCGGCAGCATATACGTGAAGTATGACATATGGCAGGAATAACGGGGGGGATTATGAGAGGCGGGCCATATGGCACATATTACATGACAGAAACGAACATCAAATGCATTTTTTGAAATTTTTGTTCGTGCACATTTATGTGGTGTTATGCGTATCAAAAATGGCCATTTTTAAAACCCGATATGAAAAAGCGGGATAGGAAATTTATTTTCCAGACTTTGCTGTCTAACTCGTGTTCCAATGTTCTACGTGTTAGTTAGTAACTCATCAAGTGTCTCATCAGCCCAATACATATCAGGAATTTGTCCACGGCTAGGGAGAAAAATTTTCATATCTTTCTCAATCCTCCTAATAATTGGGAATAAGGGGAAGGTCAGCTCGGATTTAGCGGGGTTACCCACTAATTTTTCGCTTTTTACTATATTTTTACTGATAAACTTTTTCAATTTTTGCGTATGTCAATCTTTAAAAAATTTCAGAAATTTCCGTTTTTTGGACAAGAATTTTTCGGTTTGCGAAGCGTGTGGGGTGGGGTCAGACCCGTCCACCCTCTTTTACCCTGTATCCTGTATGTCTTATGAGAAAGTATTCTTGCCTGGGCGTAACGGGTTGGCCCATTCGCACTTTGTCTCCACAAAAGACCCGCGCTCCTTTTTCTGTCTTGCGAAGAACTTCAGTTTCGACACATCGACATTCGGTGGACCGCCATACAAGTCAATGTAGCCATTCCAACGCAGCTCCAAACGACACTTCCATATCGGAACATTTTGATTTTGATCGAGGACTTCCTGAAAAAATGGATTAGTGAATTAGCAAAGAATCCATTAAAACTTGAAAATGTATGTCCAAATTCATTAAAAATTGCAAATGTCAATTTATTTACCACATAGTTATACGCTTGGTTGATTTTGCTTTCGGCGAGACGATAGAAACAGCACAGTATGTCATAGGCACTTTTTGCCAATGGATGGGCGTTCAACTCAGAAATGCTGTAAATTCGAAGAAAAAAAATCCAATATTCAGAAATATGAATAAGCAAGTAAACATTGACGATTCTATTGTTAGAATTATTGCATTCTTTGAATTTCTCATATAATGTCCAATATAAGCTCCCAAGATTGCCAGAGAAGATTAAGTACCGGCTATGAGTTCGAAATATAAAGGGTCACAAAAGGACGGTATGAGAAGACAAATATCCAAAAATTCCAGGTTCGAAAACGAGAAGGGCGAGCTAATAATACAATAAGAGAGTATGAAGCCCTCTCTCACCTCCTCGAATGTGTAAAAATCCTATTGAAGTTTTTAGATTTTTCTTTGTCTGAAACCGTTGCAAAGTGTTAAAAATTTCCGTGCGGCGATTAAAATGGCTAAAAAATGTATTCATTGAATTGACGTCCATTGAATATTCAGGGCCGTAACCAGAAAAAAATTTGGGGGGGGGGGAAATAGTGGTTTGGGTGGGTTCTTT
>JAEHOM010000576.1:0-11111 GCA_016433075.1 Hoplolaimus columbus | reverse complement strand
GAGATGGAGGGAATTATATTAATAAAAGTGATCAAAAAACAAGTATTGAGCGGTTGGTCTGATCACTCACATTTGATCAGCATTTGACGAGCTCGTCTCATTCAAGAGAGTGCCCTTTTTCTCGCACTTCATTACGAGCGTTGAGGAGGCGCTTCGCGCTTCAACGCTGATTGCGCGAATTTTTTCCAAAATAATGCTTCTTATCGCATCAAGATTAACTAAATGGCGAATATTAAAATTGCTTAAATTGTACTCCTTTTGTCATCCGAAAATCAATACTACTGCCATTAACTTTTTTTTAATTTGTTTCTTTCTCGGCTTTACATCGAACTTCGCTAAATGGTGGATCTTTAATCTTTTTACATTGTATTCTCTTTGTCTTTAGAAAAGCTTGAATGTGATTTTTTTTTAGTTTTGCTTTTTTTGCCTCAATTCTCGGTTTTTACTTCATCAAGCCTCGTTAGCTTAAGGTCATTAAAAGTGATTAAAGTGTATTTATCACCAATAAATCATTTATACTATATACCAAAGTAAAGAATTTTTGATTGCTTTTTTGCCTCAATTCTCGGCCTTTACAAAAATGGATGTATAATAAGGTAACATTTTATGATTTTTGACTGGTGTTGTCTTCATCATCTGTTGTGGAGATCTTAAATAAGAGACAAGTCTTAAAATAGAGAATTCTTTTCAAACTTCATTTATTATATCTTTATAATTTCTCAATATTTTTCCTTCAATAGACCTTATTCTCATTCAGCTTGTTTTCTTATACTAAATGTCTTCTCACTTTTCCTCCGTTTCTTCATTCACATCTCTCATCCATGTCATGAGTGCTAGAAATCGAAGGCAGAGGAATCGAACAAAGAGTTAAGCGAAACGCGTGTGTTTTTCTTTAATAAGTATAATAAGAGATAGATTAATTTTATTTATTTTTTTTTATAAATATTTTTTGGTTTATTTTCCGACATTTATAACTCTGATGAATATCCAAGTCGACTGTAGCTTGCACAAGCAAGTGTCAGGTGACGAGATTTATCCGGATAGATGGCTGCTTTGCTAACCAAACAATCATCATTCGTTCTAAGATGGTCGTGGGTAATAAGTGGATCGGGAAAGAAAAACGGGGAGAATCGAAGACGTGTGCGACGGTGTGTTATGTCGTGTCAGTTGGGATGGTTGTTTAGCGTGTGTGTCGGGCGAAAATGCGCGTCCATTAAAGGATTGGAATGGCGGTGAACGAGCTGCAGAAGATGGAAGGGGGAGCGGGGGAGGGAAGCACAGAAAGTCTCATTTGGCCTCTTCACCATTCACCCATTCTTCCTTTCTTTTGCGTCGCGCACAGAATGTGACTACTCCGACAAATTCCCCTTTGCTTTCACACATTTCCTTTTTTGGGAAATATTCACTGCTTCTAGGTAGGGTAAATAACTCATCACATCTCCGAAAGTTACACATTCCAGAGAAAATGGCCACTTTTACTTTTCTTTGTTCATACAATTCCCAATTATTTGCTTATTTAAATAAAAATAATAGCAAAAGAAATAGGTTGATTATAGATCTAAAAGGAATGTAAATGTTTTTGCAGTTCCTTGAAAATTTTGTTATTTTCATAAATGACGTTATTTTCCTGCTGTTTGATTGATATTTTACAATACCCTAGTTATAATAGTTATAGAAATCGATATTCTACGTATTCCGATAAACAACTCATTCATATGACAATGACCTTTCATTCAATTCACTACTGGCGAATCGCATTCGCAATTCTTTTTAGTCCCATTTCACAATTGACTAAACCTCCTGATCCTGATATATCTACCATTTATCTGATTTTAGTGCGCTTACATTAGCGAGCCAAAATTCACCATCAAAAATAATCCCTTCAATCGACCCGACCTTTCTCTAGCACACACCTAAGTGCTTTGTTTATCTTTATTTGCTCACTTGCCTATGGCGTATAAATCCCGATGGACCTTGAGAACGGTGCTTTGACCGACCAAGAGGTATTTGCGCAAAGGATTTTCCGAAAAGCAACGACACGATCAAATCACTACTGCTATAGGGACGGAGAAAGGGCACCAACTACTCAAGTCAAGGAAATCAAGGCGAAAGAGAGAAGAGAGCGAACCTGCGCGAATTTGCTACTATCTACCGGCAGTTGACAAACATTGCCAAGAACTCGACATTGCCAGGCGGAGCGATATTTTGCTAGACAACTTTTGTCACCATTTGGGCTGTGTCATACTTTCATCAGTTCTCTACTATCAAAAAGAAAAGGAAGAAGGTTTTTCTTCACAAAATCGAGCGATTCTAGAGGCGAACTATCTTGTACAAGACAACATAATACTTATCCTTGGACTTCACACTTCAGATAAGAAGGATAACCAGATCCAGAAAGTAACATTGCGACGATGGATTTCTGCTCTACAAGTGACCACGAAGTAAAAAGTGAAAAATCACATCTTAACAACGAACAACAAGAATTTATAAAAAGCAACACTTCTATTTTAATAAGCTGCATGGGGACTATTATAGACGACGAAATCCCAAACGAACATGTCTCTGAAATCCGGACCATACAAGCGCATAACGTTAGTGAACAGGACATATTCAAAAAGATCAACAAAATTCAACAGCGTCCAATTTGGTGTAAAAGTTCACTAAACCATCAGACAAGGCTAAAAACTGACAGCGTCCTTTCCAGAAGAAAAACTTCGTTAGCATATCGATATGCTGCTGCTCCACACGCTAAAAACAATGGATTTATCATCCCGCCCGTTTTTCCTAAGACTTGTTCTCTCTATGACTCGAGTTTTAATGGCGGAGCCTTCTCCGATCACGAAGACGATATGAAATTGATTGAAGCGATTGACCGTATGCGCAGGAAGAATTCAGATGAGCAAAAATGTAGGAGCAATGATTTAGCAGATGAGCTTCAACTACCCCAACAAACAAATTCAGTTTGCTTAAAAACAAACGACGATTTTGCGGAATTGTCTGACAGCGGAAACTCTTCTCTTGCTGATGGACATTCGTCACCGTTCAATTCATCTGAATACACAATGGAATTTGGCTCAAAGAAGATACCGTTTTCAACATCCATTGGCTCATCAAACACGTTTGAGCGTAACCATCAGCTTAAAAAGATAGCACAGCGGAATGGCATTGATGTTTGTGCGATTGCAAAGAAAAATAGCCGAATCCAGCTCTTCAAACAACGGGCCAAATCAAGTTTATCCAAAAAGAGCTATGAAGAGTCAACGTCGATTGAGGGCGAGTCCGAAATCAACCAAATCGCAAATGACAACACAACAAACAACAGGCATTGGACCATCGGAGCAACAAAGGGTGTTTCATGGAAGGCGAAGCTCTTACGTACACTATCATTGGGAAGCCCCCTTTTGGTTGGCAGTACAGGCATGAAAGACAAATGGAGACAAAAGGGTGAGACACAAGTTATTGCATATGTGATTAAAAGTGAATAAAATATTAGCTTTTAATAGAATTGCGAAAAAGGGGCTGTTAACCGTTTTATCTCCACCATATAAAATACGCTGATATTTTTTCCTTTTTCTTTTTACGGCCGGCCATCCTTTCGGATTCCGTTGCACTGGCAAAGCCAGCTTCCCATTAGGTTTGGGAGATGTGTTAGTGAAGTCGTGCGGATGAGCGCCGTACCGCTGGAACGTACGGATGAAAGCCGTGCCGCTTGACCCCGCTTGTCAGACACACCTTATTCAGGGGAATGACTAGTGGGTGAGAGTGTGCAGATTCCGCTGCACCGGCATAGTATATGGTGGATTGCGACGCCTAAACAAAATTTTTCCATCTATTTTTTCTGTCAAAAATGATTCATTTCACTAAAGAGAATTTTGTATTATTTTCATCTTCAAGCTCGCCAAATTTTTAAATAAAAAGCTTGTCAATTACTAGATTATTTCAGTTGATATTTATATTAAAAACTTATTACTCTTTTTATTTGCAAAATAGCGTCCATTCTTCTCAGCATCTGTCCTGTCCATCTGTTTGCCTCTTCCCCAGCCACCACTTGTCCTTTACTACTCCTTCCCTTCCAGGTGACCAACACCGTCACCATCCACTCAGTACTACTACCCGTCGCCATCTTCATTCTATTCTTCTTGTATTTCCTTATACTACATTTCGCGGCTCACTAACCCGTCCTTTCAGTCAGTCATCTCATTGAATTGTACAATTTCGTACATTTCCTCCTCTTCCTCTCCACCTCCCTCTTCTTCATCTCTTCCTTCTCCATTAGCTCCTGCCTTTCAGTATGATAAACGATGGAAAATACAAGATCGAAAGGATTTGTTTTTATTGATATGGGCTTTTTCTTTTGATGGACACGGGATTTTCCACCAGCAGTAGTTTCGGCTCTGGGCTCTAAAAAATCTCGGCTCCGGCTTCAAGCTGCGGAGCCGGTCCGGGAAAACATTAATTAATTATTTACTTTTTTAATTTGGTTTTTTTATAATGATTTTTTCACCATGAGCCATTTTTCGGCATCAAATAGAGAAAGTTTTCATTTTTTTTTTAATCTATAAAGTGAAAAATTAGCAATCCAAAAGCTTTATTCGCTCTTACCTGGAATTGAACATAAATATAAAAATAATATGTCCAGTCATCTTTAATAAAATTATCCATCAATCAGCATTACATTTATTAGAAAAATTTATTTGTATAGTTCGCTTTTATTGTCCAATTATCCGAATTGCAGTGGCGTGGTCATTTATGCAAAATTTGGACACCAATTATTCGGTAGCCAAGCTAATTAGCAATGATTCTGTTTATGCTAAATTGTTTTATTTTCAAAAATAAAATAAATTAAACAGTTGTCCGAGGACATTTTGCTCGGTCAAAATTCTCGCTCGGTCTCGATTTGCTCGGTCACCCGGAATGGAGAAACGGTGGCTGTGGATGTGGGTGAGCTGTGGAGACGTCCTGCACTCCAAACGGCGATGGCCAAACATCCTTTACCGCTCAACTCTCATTCCTATTCCTATCCATTCCCACACTCCAATGCCTCGCGCTCTGCATGTATTGGAATGAAAGTATAATATAAAGCATGGGAAGGAGCGAAGCTAAAAAAGGAAGAAGAAGGGTTTCAGTCACCATGCTCCCGATGGTAATATAAATAAAATAGTAGGGTCTCGACGGACGGAGTATGGTCATTATCATTATGTGTGTTGCCTCCCTCCTTTTCCTCCTCGCCCCGACCCCTTCCTCCAAATGGAATTTGCCACGGCACACAAACAATACTTCATTATTATTAGCCCTCTTCACATTATCAATTTGTATAATATATATAGTATGTACATCAACCAGTCAGCAGAACTTAACCACCAATTGGTATTAATGTTCGACACTCCCCATATTTATTTTGTTTGGGAACCCTTCGAAAAGTTTTAAATATTTGTAACAACTTTTTTAATCGCATTTAACAAATAAAAGTATAACCCAATCATAAATATTGCTTTTTATCGCAATAAAATTGATGAAATCGCATTGCCTCAATATGCGCTGTTGTTTTGCCCATATTTTCATCCCTTAGGCATTTTCAAAGAATCAGGGCGAAATTGGGATATTCTATCTTTCTTTAATTTTATTTTTTCAATTTTAGTTGCATTTTTATTGTTAATAACAAAGAGGTCCTCTAGGTAAGAAATCCGAAGTTTACGAACAATTGTAGGTGGTCAATCACCTCTTTAGCATGTATGGAGGATACGATGGTATCGACATATTACACTACTAATACTTCATGGATGCGAATAATTCAATGCGAGCAATTTTGTGGTTTCAGTCTCTTATCTGAATGAAATGCACTGTTCATCCCAGAATTTGAAATGTAATTCCCAGGCTTTATGGACATTTTAAAGTTTAAAGCACGAATATTCCTGTCTTTATATATCCCCTTTGAATTTTTAATTGAATTATACGGAGAAAAAGGTGTAGTTGATGATTAGTAAGCGGGATTTTACTTTATAAACAATTCTTTTAGAAGTGCTTCTTTTTTTAAGGAAACAATGCAGTTCCATAAATATATGCGAGTTTGATTGATTAATTTGTTTTTTTTGTGCAAAATTTTGTCTGTGTCAACTGGGAAGAGGCCTGATTGATGAGACTTATGAGTTATGACCGATGTGTCCATCTAATCTTCTCTTACTTGATCGCTTCTCTTCTTAATCAATCAATCAATGCCTCCTGAATAATTGCTTCGATCTATTGCGCGAATCTTGGAATAATCTTCGTAATTCAAATCCCTGATCAGATTTGCATGGGTAGGAAAATAATGATTTCACTGTCTGCTAACCCAATTGTCTGCTATACTCTGCTTTTTCCATTTATCAAATTTCTTACGGATCGTCACCTCTTACAGCTAATTGTTGAATGGCTACAAGCTCAACTACAACGGCATCAGTCTCTGTTGGCAACAATAATCTTAATAATGGGACAGCAGGAATGTTCTCAGATCAAAATGAAGAGCTCTCCAATAAGAGTGTTGGGGAGCATCCTAACATCTTTTCGCCTTGTCGCTTTGTCCTCAGTCGATTTCCATCCACTTCCTCTGTCTTTTCCTCAACCACTAATGGGAGTGTTGGAAGTACCGCCAATATTGGAAATTCCAACGCTAATATTACCTCTGTCGTGGGAACATTTGGTGCTACAAAAGTGCGCCGAATTTCCATTCCTTTGCAACGTGCCAAAAATTCTGCACCAGTCAGACGCTTCAGTCATTTTATGCAAAGTGTTGGAATTGCTGTCCATAATGAGACATTATTCAACGGTTTGTCAGAAGCTGCCTTTCTGATGAATATAGAACTTTTGAATAACATATAGGTTTAGATTATATAGGTCATTGTTTCATAAGATAATGTGCTTGCTGCTAGCAGGGACGGTTTTTCGATTTTTGATGTTTTGTTTTGGGCGTTTCAATTGCATCTATAGGCGTCGCCGAAGAAATTATTGGCGACTTTTGAGTTTTTGCGAAAATTGGCCAGTTTTTCCGATTTTTCAACGAAATTTTCGATTTTTTTTTTAAATTTTCTCATTGACCATTTTTTTAAATTTTTTCTTATCATGGATGGGCTGCAACCCCCTCCGCCCCAACCTAAAGCGGTCACTGGACTGCTAGTTTTAATAAAATTTTAGAACTGTAAAATTTAAATAATAAAATAATAATAATTGCTTTATTTAAGGAGAGAAACCTTCCACACAGTTCGGGAATTTGGATCGAGAATGGGAAGTGGTGACTGTTCGCGAGTTATGTCGTCGTCTTTCATTAGAAGATTCAGTGGAGCCATCGGAGCTTCCTCTTCCCGAGGGCGCACTTCTGTCACAGATATTGGACGAGTTCATGATAAGACAGGTCCTTGTAATTTTATGGCAGCAAACTTTTACAATAAATTAAAAGTTTGCCTTTCAGATCATCGACATCTTGCCACCTCGTGCAGAAGGATACCCTTGGGTGCAAATATACAATTCGGAGAAGCACGGCTTCTCTCTGGCAACTCTGTACAGGTTTGTTTTCTTCTTTGTCACCTCTCTTTATGGCACGTGTTTTGCAGAAAAATGACCGAGTGGAACGAAGAGATGTTGCCGGTTCTTTTGGTGGTGAGAGATGTCGATGGACACGTGTTCGGTGCAGTGGCCAGCACCTGGTGGGTTGCGAATCAAAATGCTGCTGGGTTTGTCAAAAAGGAAGTGCACAGCCGCCTTACAAATAGTTTATCTGCTCAATGCTCTGGCGTTGAGCGAATAAATGCTGTCGACTTGGTGTGAAATCGATGATTCGAGAGGGGTCAAGTTCGGGAAGCCTACCTCTGATTTTTTTTATTCAATTTTGCGCGAAAACCTGCTTTTTCTTTTTTTTCTCTTTTTACCCAACCACATTTTTAATGCAGTTTGTGCGATGTCGATCGCCATACAGTTTTCGATATCTGGTTGAAATTTGATTATTTTATTGTTTATAAACTAATAATTTAGTCTGAAGCCATGCGACCATTACTATGGGACTGGGGACTCTTGTTTGCTGTTTCGCTTCACTGGTGAACATCCGCACACTCGGTACGCGATTCTTTATTCTTTTACAATGCAAAACGATTTTCATCATTGTTTTGTATTAGCTAATTAGACTTTTTGATTTTCCTTACCCACGGGTAGGCGAATTCAATTGGTAGTGTGCAACTTTACGGGGAATATCGCCGTTATTAGCAAAAATCTAAAAAGCAATAAATTTCGGGAATGCCCTCCCCTATTTTCCCGTCGTCCGCCCAAAATATATCAGATTTCTGACTGTAGATGTTAGTTAAGATGTTGACCATCATAATCGCATCATTTATCTTTATTTCCCTTCCAAACAGTGAATTGAGGGCGTTCGCCTGGACCGGCGATAACCAGTTCTTCATCAATGCCACCAAAGAATTTCTTTCATTCGGTGCTGGCGGCGGCCACTACGGACTTTGGTTTGTTTGTCATTTCCCTTTCTGTCTCACCGGTCACCCCCATTTTTATAGGTTGGATGCTGACCTTAACCACGGGCGTTCTCAGAAGTGTGCCACCTTTGACAACGAACCATTGGCCGGAGGGCAGGAAGAGGATTTTGTGATCCAATTTGTGGAGGTGTTTGGCTTCAGCATGACCTGATGAGTGAGACTTTTTTGCTTCGCCCCGCCCACATCCATCCTGTACAAACAAAATCCCTGCTCCTTCCACCTTTGCCTCGCTTTCTCTTTCAAATGGGTGACATCACATTTCTCCACTGCTCCCCACTTCCGTTGATGCCACTCCTCGATCCCATTCATTTTCCCATTCACAAGTGGGCAAACGGCATCCACTAAATTTTAAATTTTTCGGGATCCTGATCTTTATGCAGGACCCCTTCTCCAGGCATACCCCCTAAATATCTGGTACCCCAAATCCCCAAAATGTCTAAACAGTCAAAAAAGGCTCAAAATATCTAGATATTTTTTGGGGGTGGCGCGTACGTGCCCTACAAATAAAAACGCGTACGTGGGACGGCTACCCTAGAACGGACCAACCCGCGGAGGTAAAAAAAAGCGCGTACGCGGTCTAATTAAAAAGCTAGATATTTTTGTCTAGATATTTTGGGGCATTACGAGATTAAGTTGAGTTTGTATTGGTTTTTATTCACATTCATTCCTCATTGTCAGAGTGCTGCTTCCAATGGTCAAAATGCATCGTTTTCTGACGGGCCTGGTTCAACTTCGGGAACAGCACATGTGGACATAACGCCAACGACATCAAGACGAACGCGAAAAAGGCCGAAAACAAACAACAATGCTACTGGGAATGAAGACAATGACATTAAGAGAGAGGAGGAGAAGGACGACGGGAATAAGGCGGAGTGCCCGACATGTCACAAGCGTTTCGATCGGCCATGGCTACTGAATGGACACATGCGCACCCATAGTATGTTTCGGCATGTGATTAGAAGATTATAACTCAATTATCCGAGTGTTTAAAAGTTACGATTAAAAATATGGTAAAAATGAGGTTTCGCGCTTTTTTGAAATTTGTCACTCTCAAATCTTGAAAAGAGAATCTTAGTAAAAAATTTCCGATAAGTTGTTATTTTTAGCCGGTGAGAAACCATTTGAGTGTCATGTGTGCAAAAGAAGGTTTGCGGACCGGAGCAACTGGCAGGCGCATAAGCGAACTCATTTGGGTAAAACTATAAGCAAATAACCAAAATAATTTTTAAATAAATGAATTTTCAGATGAAAAGCCTTTTGGTTGCAAGCGTTGCGGGAAAGCATTCAAACTAAAGTCTTACTTGACCAAACACACGAAGTCATGTGGCCAAAAAATGGGCAAAGGGAAGAAGAAATGAATGAAGTGGTGTGTGACTTGGTTAAAATGTCATTCAGCATCAGAAAAGCATAGCACATACGGGCAAATATGTATTTTTTTTTATTTCTTTGTTTGGATTTATTCCCATGATTTCAGTTTATTCACATTTTAATGTATATATTTTTATGCATACTTAAGACACTCATTGCTCATTGGATTTATTAATTAATTTGCTAATCAAAAAAGGCTACTCTAGCTAGAGACCCATCATACAACGAACAACGAGGATAAGAGAATTTAAGGAAAAAAGTGAAGAATAAGAAAAATGAAGTGTAGACCTAATGAGCAATAGATCTAATCGACGCATCTATGTAGATTTTCTGCTTTTATTTGGAACAAAGGATAAAGACACTTCTCCATTTTGAGCAGATGGAGTCATGGCTTTTTATAACCATCAGTTTATTGCGTTTCTGCTACCAACCTAGGTATGTTACTATTATACCAGGGTGATTCATTTTATAATTCCGCCACACTTCGTTTATATAAATCAGCTTTTTCGGGTGCTTCGGTTCTTGTACCGTTTGTCAAACCGTTGCCAGAAGCCTTAGCTGATGAAAGTTAGGACCAAGTTTTAAGGAGTTGGACAGATAATTACAATGTAATGTGTTGGTATCACCGAGCGCTTTCTCGTGAATATACGGTATGGCATGCCCAATTTGTTAAAAAATTTTAAAGTGGTTCCACACAAAGTTGTTGTCAGTTTTCATACCGCAATTGATTGAAGCTTCTATCAATTCCAGATAAATCAAAACCATGAAAAGCTAAGGATAAACGCTAAAAAGTGTTGGCAAGTGAGCACAACATGTGGCTGTGTATGGCTACAGCGGATAATCATTTCTTGTGTGAGCGCTCACATACAAAGTGAGAGCGCTTGAAGAAAGGAGATGTGAGCAATTACACACGAAGCGTTCACTAACAAATGCATACTTGATTTTTTGTTCAAAAAGTAAGAATTTCACAGGAAATTTCACTTTAAAAAACCGCAATTTTTTCGAAAAATCAAAAATTTTCCAGTTCTTTTAGGGGGTGTAAAAATAAGTGCGGGTAAATCAGCGGGTTTGGTATCAATACCAGTTACCCGAATGATTTTCGAAAATTAATTCCCGTACCTGCGTGTACTCGCGGTTATACGTTGTACGGCTATTGTATGTATGTGTTACGTCTAAAACTGGAAATTGTCTAATTCCGGAATTAGACGTCTAAAACAGGTAATTCCTGTTTTA
>JAEHOM010000575.1:0-11119 GCA_016433075.1 Hoplolaimus columbus | reverse complement strand
CCGCCCAATTTCCCGTGTTTTTATTTCTCAAGTGCCTCCTCCTCCCCCCTCTCTCCCTCCTCGAACCAGTGTACCTGCCCATCCCCAGCGCCCTTTTAATGTGACAAAAAGTGTTTATTGTCTATTTGCTCAGAATCACTGTCCCCATCCGCACTCTACCACACCTCCTTCCGCGCCTGTCTCATCATTTCAAAATGACGCGTTCGCTGTCGGTTGCCAATGGGAATGTGCGGCAACGAAATGTGTCAACGCTTGTGAAGGGCGACGACGAGGTCCCGACAACATCCCAAATCGCCGAAGGGAAGCACAATGGCGTGCGAGCTATTCAACCGGCGGACGGAGCAGTTCAGCCATGCGAAGGTTGCAGAGGCGAAAATGACGACGATGACGCGCAAAGGTGTTTGTTGTTGATGTTGGATCAACGAAATCCCGAAAAATGAAAATTTAGAAAAAAAAAGTCAAATTTTCGTAAAAATTTTCCAACGGTTGTTCACATAAATGCTTTATTTACTTACCCCTTCACAAAATCTAAATTTTCCAAGGTTTGCTCGCCGCTCAAAGGAATATTTGCGGCACATTTTGCCGAGCACATACGCGAAGCGATTGCTGCCCGCACGCGTCTACAGATGGGCTCTGTACGTCACATACTTGTTCTGGTTCACTGTCGGAATGTGAGCCTTTTTGCCAATTTTTCAATCATAAAAAATGGCCTGAGCCTGGGGCAAAACGAGAAAAATAAAGAAACATAAATTTCCACCTAAAGTCCGTACCGATCTTTAAATTCAAGCCCATAACCGTTCAATGCATAGAAAGGCCTCAAGGCTAAAAGCCACTTTTTTTTAAAATTTTCGCCTGAAGGAAGGACTAAAAAAGCATTTAAATTATATATATATATATAACAAAATTCCGTGTTCTTATTTTTTTGCCGCTTCAGTTTTGTTGTGCGCAAAACACGTGCTGCAACATCGACAATCCGTTACGTAAAAGCGCACTCGCACACCGTGTCGCTGCAGTCCATTGAGCAGTCGCCCCAATTTCTGCATTTGATCCGCCAAATTGAGCATGACGAACGGCCACCCGCCATTCTGATGCTCAACCAACACGCGTTGAATATGACATTTAATTTTGTAAATTCGAAAAAAAAAACAATTCAAAAAACAAAAAATTCCGCTAAAGTTGTGCAACACTCAAGTGTTCCCCGGAGCACATGATCGGTTCATCTTCGTCACGCTGGATGACACAGGTAAACATTTAGCCATTTTTAGAATTTGTTTGTCGCCTTAAAACACCAAATTTGACCATATTAATTTTAAAAATTTCCAGCTCGCGACGTGCTCAGACAGCATTGGCCCCATCTTCGACTTTTTCACTGGCCCACACCAAGTCTATATGTAATTAATTGTTATATTTTAAGTTTTATCTTTTACCCAAATATCATATTAAATTGAAGCCATCCGAATTTTTAGTGACTTATTCGCCCAAACATTTATCTAAAAAAAAACTGTTGAACCAATCCGATTTATTTTGGACATTTTATCAGATTGCTTTCCATTTAATCTGTACAAAATTTGATGTTTCCCCAATTTCAGAAGCCATTCAGTTTCGCGGAGGGAGCCTATCAAACGGTAAAATTTACCAATAAAATAATTTAAAAAAATATATAAAAAAATGGTGAAATTAATTATTAATCGTCACAAGTTAAATCGGCGGAAGAAGTGTGTTGGCAATTTTGGTGAAGAACAGTGGCCAAATTTTGGCAAATGGACTTGGCCGGAAAGTGCAGCGGACCCGCAAGCTTTTGCAATTTGCGCAGAAATTCAGCGCAAAACGCGAGAAGTTGGGCATGGATGCGCTCCGCATGCCCTGCTTCATCAGCATCGTCCGCATCATCGTTGCACAATTGGCGAATTGAATACTAAAAAATGGTAGACTGGGTTCCGAAAAAAATTGTAAAAGGGACAAAAATTTTGAAAATTTAAAAAAATTGGCATTTTTGCACAAATTTGTTGGCTTTGATGCTTTTTTAAGGTGTTATTGCCCAAAATTATGCTTATTTTTTTGGCAATTTTATTATGAAATGAAAAGGACCAAAATCGAAAAAAAATCCAAAGAATTGGACCCGCTGTTTCATTGCAAGACCGTATAAACCAGAACCATTGGAATCGAAAAATTTTTCCAAGCCGGAGGACCTAACAAACTGTTCAATGCTTGCTTTTCTAAAAAAAAACCCAAATGCGATTCAGCAATTTGTTTGTTTGTCTCACTCACATTGGGCTGTGTGGGAATGAAGTAATGTTTGTGGACGCGCTGCTCTCCGTGCAGTTCCTCCACATCGAAATGGAAGCCATCATCTGAGTTTGAGGGATCGACCCGCACAATTTGGTAGCGTCGCTCGTTGGGCACAGCACTTTGGGAGTTGGGAAGGCGCGCGAAGGCAGTGCACAGCGGGCGCAGTCCGTGCTCGCCAAGTTCGACCAGTCGATGGGTGTAAGACTTGAGGAACAGAAAGCCGAACTCGGGCTCCGAACTGATCCAGTCAATTGGTACCTGACAAAAAATCAAAATTTTCGCGAAAATGTGGGAAAATTTAAAAAAATGCTAAGAATTATTTCTTTTATTCAATCCCCAACCAATGGGTCAAAATTGATCTTCTGCAGAAGGCAAATGAACAGACTGTTCGGGTCGAGCATTGTTGGCATCGGCACACTTTAATGGGGCATTTTTTGTTTGATTGGACAATTGATCCAAGTACCTTTGGGCCAAAGAGTGCATTCTGTGAAGAGCGACCATCGTCTGAAGACAACGGTCGTCGTTTTCGAGCAGTGCATCCATGAACAGGGCGCCGGCGGCGGCGAAGATGTCGTTGAGTCGGCTCAAGAACAACTCAATACGAGCAATAGGCACAAAATCTGGAAAAAAATTACATTCAAAATTCGAATTTTCAGTCAGTTATTGAAAAGTCCTTTTATTCTCACAAATTTGAAAAAAAAACTCGCCATGGATATCGTCCCGGAATGCGATTAGCATGAGTCCCAGCGCAAAGTACGTGATGCTATTGTGCCGCATGGGAGCTTTGGACTCTTCAAAATGGGAGGAGGAACCACTGGAGAGGGACATAGTAGAAACTCGACAACGGGAAACACCACAAAACAAGACACGATCTAAAAAAAATTACGCAATTTTGGGACTTTAAGTAGAGCATTAGCTGGACTAATCCGGATTCTGGAACCGGTTCCGAGACAGCGTTAAAATTTTTCTTATAAAAAAAGCAAATATTTTTTGTCCAGTAAATCGTCAATATTGGCAAAAATTATTGGAAAAATTCTAAACTGCGTTCTTTAAGCAAGTTGTTGACTTTTCCGGCTCAGGATCTGGCCCCAATAAACTCGCGGCTTTGGAAGTGCTATGAGGTTAAACCATTGGTAAAAGCGATTTCGTCAGCGGCGCCAAAAATGACGATAGCGATGCGGACAATGAGCGGATGAGTGAGGCACTTGAACCGGTTGCGATGCCAGTCCAACTGGACAAAGCGCGACAGAGAGGCGAGAAGGGAGCGCCGCGCGACAGAGTCGCCAGCCGCGACGAGCAGTCGCGCGAGTTGGTCATCCGAGGCGGAAGGCAAAAGGGCGGCGGCGAGCAAAGCGGCACAGTTGTCAAAGTCGGCGGAGTCCGAAGCGGTCGGAAGCGCACAGCTGACCAGCGATTTGCGCAGCTGATACAGCTCCGAAAGCGGAAGCATCGCGCGCGAACACAAAACACTCTAAAAATGAAAAAACCGAAAATTTCCACTTTCTTTACAAATTACCACAATTACAGATCTACATACTCAGGGCAAATCTTGCAACCGCGTTGATCAAACGGGGCAAATCCGTTTGGTTCATGCAACAGGACACTTTTTGGCGTCGAAACCTGTTCGAGCTGAAGCTGGAACAGGGCGACGGGTTCGACATTTTGTTCGACCAAATCGGACATGGCAAAAACAACCAAAGATCCGGTTGGGTCAATGGTGGGCAATGTCCATTTTATTTTCTTTTTTCATTTTACAAATTTTAGGCGCAAACTTTTTCATTCGCGCCAACAATCATACGCGCGAGTTCTTCGAAGCGGTCGGCTCCAAACTGTCCCATTGGTACACACCGGACATGGGTAAATTAAATTAAGAATTAACCCAATATTACTAAAAGGCATCTTGTCAAAAGCCAAAACGTAAAACTTTGAGATCAATTTTTGGAAATATGAAGGGAATATACAAATTTGATATGTGAACAAAAATTTTACACCGAAGACCCGAAAATTAGGTCTTTTAGTAAAAGGTAGCAAGAGTATTAGGTTTTTTACCTATAAGGGTCTCCAAATCATAGGACATATCCCTAGAGCCCCAAGCCCCGAAGACAATAAATTATACAAATAATTCAGGGGTCATGATTCATCAGTGCCACACATGGGAAAAGCCAAAGTGCCAGTTCATCCCTCACACGTAAGGCATTTAAGCAAATTAATTCACCATTAATTCATTGCGGCCAAGGCCAAGTGCGGACGCTTATCCAAAAATTTGTAAAAAAAACAAAGAAAATTTTCATATTATGATTTCGTTGTGAAAAAGTGCATTAAAATAATACAATTTTGCGATTTTGATTTTCTAAAACATGGAAACAATTTTTGCTATTTTACAGAGGTTATTTCTTTCAAAAGTATTACAGTTCATGCCGTGATAACACAATGCACATTTTAAATTAACCAATTAAGGATCGCGCACAGTTGGGAGTGGATGTACACGGAGCAGAAGAATCCGCCCCACGTGATGCAGTTGGACTGCGAAACGGACGGGGGAAGTGAGTGATAAAATGCCAAAAAATCCATTTTGAGCCGTTTTTGCCTCAGGCAAACTGCAACAGTTGGCCAAATTCGGCTTTTATTTCACCAAAAAGGACGGCAGGACATGTGACCCGGAGGCAGTGCGGAAGGCACAGCGGAACGTGGAGAGAGGCGAAGTGGTAAGGGAAAAGGGAAGGGATTGGCATGTGATGTGTGTGTTCAAAAAAGGATGTCGGAGGACCGGTGCGCCTGTCGTTGGGTCGATTCCAGTTCAAGGTTGGTCAGTCAGTTGGATGCAGGAGCATGGGGGGAAGCTGACGAGATGAGAGAAAAATTAAAAATTTTCGTTGAAAATATAGAGGTCGGCAAAGGATGGAATTGAGGTAACTCACCAAACCTGTAAAAATTCTGTATCATAGAAGTCGATTTATAGAATTTTATTGAGAGTGATGTGCACTTTACTGAAAATTAAAAATTTTCAGATAAATCAAGCCAACTTTTAACCACCAATCCGGATTAGGCTTGTTTTTAGTGAAGGCACACCAAATGTGAGATAAAAAGGAAAAGATTGAAAAATAATTACCAAGGAGTAATTATTAGAGAGTATATATGGTATAGTATTTTGCTTTTTAGATTTAATAATTTATAAAGTGCCTGATGCGTTACGTCAACTCCATCCCCATTCGCCGAACTCTAGCAAAATTTGGTCAATATAGCAGAAATGGTCGAGAATTCCAAAGTCCCCTAAAGCATAATACTCAAACCGTCGACTTGACTTTTTTAATTGTCCGAATTTCGCCATTCGACTTTCTTCACCATTTTATTAAACGGCATAAAATCTTATGCGCAGGCTAATAACAACCCGTTATCTATTTTGTAAATGTTAATTTCTGCCTTTAAGCTGTACTGGTGGCTTGCTGACTACATTCTGTAAGTCATACAAATAAATATTCCACATGCTCACAATATGCTTACATGTTATTACCATTTTTTGTGAATTTTGGAATTTTTCGTCTTCAATAACGCATTTAAAAGATCATTTGACATTTTTTCCCAAATATTTCAAACAATTTTTTTTGAATATTTCACAAAATATTATGACTAAGAACTCGCATGAAATTACCGTCGTATTGCCAGGTGTACTCCAATATTGGGGCCACTGATCAAGCCGTACCTGCCGCTGGTCGGTTATATTCTCATGTTCACACTTGCCGAATCCAACGAGTGAATGAATGAACGATGCTGAAACGAATAATAATTCACTTATCACTCCAAACTCCCGAACTTTGTACTTTAATGAATGGGAAAATAAAGTGAAAATTGCGACATTTGTTCGCATTTCGGATTTATGTACATCAGGGCTGCGCTTGTTCAGGGCATATGTCCTTGGAAGGCAGTGACCGAGAAGCAATGGTAAAAATGCTCTTTTATTTAAGCGATTTGAATAAGGACAGTTAAAAGCAGAACACAAAAACAATTTGCTGGACAGTGTATCTGATGATGAGAGACAGTTGGCGAAGTGTATTGGCTTTAATAATAAATTTAAATTGAGACGACAAGAAAGGGAAAGGGTCATATCGCACCAATTGCATATGTATGAACAAAAATGGAGGATGACAGCGATCGATGATTGCATGAATGATACCTTTTAAGTAGTCTGAACAAAAAAAAAAGAGAAAAAAATCTCGAAGTTGCTTTGGTATGGTATAATAATGACAATTGCAAGCATTTGTACCCACAAAAAAAAGAGGAGATTTGGATGTATGTTGAAGGTCGGGAATGCGGCACAAAAAATCGAAGAAGATTGCGAAATGGAAATTTGGAAGCCAGGGATTTTCTTTCAGATGTCAATGGCAGGTCAGGCAAAAATATGAAAATTAAATTCCAAGATTATCTTAAAAACCGTAGTATTTATGAAGGGAAATATGCATCAAAGAAGCAATTTTGGGATTTTCCTGAGTTAAAATGCCAAAAATGTGTCCACATTCAAAAGTCCCTTAAATATATCCCTTCCCTGGCCCAAAGTTCCGATTTTCGGTGGTAAGAAAAATGGGTAGTAAGTCTGGGATTGGCTGGTAAATGCAGCAGCAGCAGAGAGAGAGCGATCAAGGCAGAGATGGAGAGGAGGAGGACAGAGACGAAGTGGAGACGCGTGGCAAAGGCACGACAAGAGATGAGGAATGGCCTGAAGAGAAGGAAGCGGAGGAGGAGGAGGAAGATGAGAATTGCTGGGGCCAGCAGGCAACAGAAGAGAATAATAAGCTCGAGCCGACATCGGCGGCGTCATCATCCGCGCGCTGCTTCAACTTCGGGATGATCTTTGCTGAGAAGCGATGCGAAAGTTCGGAAAATGAGGGCCGAGCCATGGCATTACACTGAATTTTGGGAATTAAATTTCGGTGAACAACTGAAACTGAACCACCAACCAGACAGCACTCGAAGGCACATCGCAACAAGTCCATTGGCGTGTCCTTAGGACACTTTTGTTTGACAAACATAGCAAAGTCCTAAAAAAGTTTATCTTTCATATCTGTCTTTCATATTCATATTTATTTTGAACTACACTTTTGCTTTATTTTACCAAAGAAGCCCAGACTTTACCATACATTCCATGGGCGTAGACCAGGGGGGAGGGAAGGAGGAGGCAGGAATTCTCACCCCAAAAAAATTTTCCTCGGCGATGCCTATCGACACCGCCGCCCTCAAAAAGCTATTTAAAATTGAATTTCCACAAAAAAACCCAATTTTTAGATCGATTTTGCTCACAAAAGCTTTAAAAAGCACGTTTTTAGCAAAAATAGCCATTTTTAATCAAAAAAGATGGTCGATGAGCAAAAAACTTTTTCGCGGTGCAAATTTTTCATAATTCCATCCGCCGAAATATGCATTTTGATTTTCCCCGTAATAGAAAATACATCAAACTCACTATGCCAAAATCCGAGGTTCGGTACATGCCGGCATCATGATCAGCGTCGATACGCGCGATCATTTGGCAGAGAATGATGCCGAAGGAGAACAGGTCAGCCTATAAAGGCAGAAAGCCAAGATTAATAAGGAATATTTTATTATCCAAAAAGCACTTACCTTCTCATCGTAAAACTGTTCCTTGAGCACCTCGGGCGCCATCCAATTTTGGGTGCCGACCTGTTGGAGCACAGTTGGAGGCTTCGGGATTCGTGTTGACAGCCCAAAGTCGGCCACCACCGCTTTCGGGAATTCGGAGGCCGACGACGACTTCAACAGCACATTCATGCTGGTCAGGTCCCGGTGCAGGAAGCCCCTCCCGTGCACATATGCCAACGCGCTGCAAATGTCCAATGAGATGTGGGCGATCTGGAGCCAGGACATCGGCGGGTCGGGCGCGAGAATGGCCTGTTGCAGGGAGCCACCGTCACAGAACTCGACCAGCAGGTTCAGCTGCCAATGAGAGTTTGTCCGCTGCACACAAAGTCCCCTTAAGAAACAGTTGTGAACAGCAGAGAGATCAGTAGGGAAAAACAGAGAATAATCATCCCTCGAGACAAGTACGAAGACAAGTAAGCTTAAGCATCAGATGAATAATCCTGTCGAATTCCGAATGAAAAGTGGCTCGGCATAGAAATCGATATTAATGCGGTAAAACAAATTTTGGGAAAAATATTTTTGGAGATAGAGACGATGGGAGTGCATAGGGCTGGATTTTTCAATATAAATTTTCGAAAAATCAAAATTTGGATTCTTCGGCCCCAAAAACCTACTGGCAGGTTCACTTAAAAAAAGTTGCTCAAAGAAAAAAATGTGTTTGGAAAAAGTCGGAAAAAATGGAATCTTGACCAATTTGATAGTGCACCGACGAAGGCGTTCTTAAATGAAACAAAAGCAACGAAATTTAAATACTGTATTAAAAAATCAACCGACCGATGTTTTATTTTTTCCAACACATTTGCGTACCCCGTGTATGGATAAAAAAAATCTTTTTGATATTTGGAATGAATGGTTTGAATTTTAGCCCAAATATACCTGTGAAAAATTGAATACAACCCATGACAAGGGTAAGATGAATAGGCCCATGGTCGTTCTTCAAATATTCACGCGGTGTGCCAATTTCAGTATCCAAGCACCCCAAATAACAATTCTGGATGAACTCAGCTTACTTGGACTTTAAAATGTTCGGATGACAGCTCAACGCGGTCAGCATGTAGTCTTCTTTGTTCGCAATTTTCTTGGCACTTTGCGGCGGCAAATTTGGCTGATCTCTCATTATTGGCACTTTCATCACAACGGGCTCCGCCGATGGGTTTGCTTTTTCGCGCACCTGCAAAAGGCGGAGAATTTATTAACGTTGTTAAGGTCTTATTTTCAAAACAAAATTTTCAAAACAAAACTAATTTTTTATGCCAAACCTTAATTTTACTTTGTAAAAAAATCATCGGTCAACTGAAAAAAATTCAGCGTTTTTTAAAGTTACGATTGACAAAAAAAATGTGAAAATTAGGTTGAGAAATGCAAATTAATTCTAATAAAAAAGACCTTGTAAACCACGCCGAAGAAGCCTTCGCCCAACAGCTCAATGATCTCAAAGTCGCCCATCTCCTTCAGCGACCCGCTGAACGCGTCCCTTGCCGCGCCTCGCTGCTGCGCAAACGCTGTTGCGGGCGAGGAACTGATCGACGGGAGAGAGAAGGACTCGTTGACAGACAGTGCCTTGTGGCCAGGCCGAAAGTTCGGGTTGTTGTTGTTGTTGAAGCAGCCAGCAGCAGCAGCAGCACCATTGTGGTGGTGAACAGTCGACATCGGAGACGGCGAAAAGTCGAAAGTGTTCCCGGAATCATCAGTGATGAATGAATGACGCCGAGAACAAGATGGAGGAGTTGATGGGCATGCACTGGAAAGGTGGAAAGGCTGAACTGATGAAGAATTTCAAATAATATTAAAACAGTTCAAGAGGATGGTTTAGGGACTGGTTTAGGCAAAACTTTTTAAATTAGACAATTTAATTTTTTGCCAACATGGAACAAGCTCGACGTAACGCAATGAGGGAGAAGGCAAAGCTACTTTTTTGACGAAAATTTTTTCACTTATCACTTTACTTCCAAAGATCAAAGGCGTCAGGCATATGCCTAAATGAATGCATTTTTCCACTGTCAAAACGTGAAACGCGGGATAACAATTGGTATGCGCCGATCTCAATGTTTAAGTTGGAAAACGATGCTTTGATTTTATTATTTTTCTATTAATAAACCTGTCAATTTTGGCACTTCTGCTGCTTCGTCTCTTTTTCCGTTTTGGCGTGGTCGCATCAATGTGTTGTTGTTTCGCTGTTGTTGTTGTTGTTGTTGTAGCCGATTTGGATGCGATCGGAATGTTGAGCATTTTGACAAGCGCTGTCGTCCCACAAGTGAATATCATCTTTTGCGCCAACAAATGCGCATCGATAGAGACAGTGATGAACGAAGTGAGTAAAATGCCAAATCGAAAATGAATGAAATCGGAGCAAAAATGAATCAATCAATAAGCATCTGGAAGACTAATGTGAGATATAAAACAGTACCTATGTTCTATGTTTACTAAATCCCAGAATTTTTCAGAATTTTTCAATTTTTCAAAATTCTGGGATGGGTCTGATTTATTTTGTTCAGAACATTTTACGGACAGGAAATGTCCGTATCCGCTTTTTAGAGAAAGACATTTCCGTATCCGCTTTTTACGAACAGGACATTTCCGTATCCGCTTTTTACGGACAAGACATTTACGTAAAATGTCCGTTAAAAAGGTACTTGCCTAGTTTGGGTACGCGGGTACGCCAAAAACCGAAAATCCTCAAACCCTATTAGAACGTCGCCAATGTTCACAAAAATTTTTCGACGACCGTAGGGCATTTGTGTAGAATTGGGGTCCCGCCGAAAATAAAATCGACCATAACTTAAGTTTTTTTCAAGTAAGAGGGGTCGGATCTGATTTTTTGATTAGGTTTTCGAGGGTGCTCTACACGATGGCGGTGTTTGTTTTGAGAAATTTTGATTTTGAAAATTTTCAATTTTTCAAAATTTTCGTCCCCCCTTGGACGAAAATACAAAAAAATCTCCAAAATCGAAATTTCTCAAAACAAACACCGCCATCGTGTAGAGCACCATCGAAAACCTAATTAAAAAATCAAATCCGGCCCCTCTTACTTGAAAAAACTCGAATTATAGCCAATTTTATTTTTCATTATTTATATGTAAATTTTCAGAAAATTAGTGAAAACCAGGCTTAGGGTGCGGAATTTTGAAAATCCGAGCTCGGATTCGTGCTCAGCGCACCGAATTACATATGAAAACGTGGT
>JAEHOM010000574.1:0-11126 GCA_016433075.1 Hoplolaimus columbus | reverse complement strand
CGAGTACACCCTGACCCAGGAGACACACCCTCATCACGCACTTCGCAATCCACCAACTGACCCTCTTCTCCACCCTTCCCATTTGTGACCTGAACATCACAAGAGCAACACTTTAAATCTCAACAGCACAGAGCAATGTCGGGTGGACGTGCCGCTAAACGGCCGAGACGGTAACCATGTTGTCCCTAAGCAATAATAATCCGACTGATTACAGTAGACGCATAGCGTTACAAGACCAACAGTGGGCGGACGTGTTCAAGATGTTCAGTCGCCGCCAGTTGCTTGCCCGCATTCAGCCGGTTGATCGTCAGTTCAATGCCATTTGCAATGACGACGCGGTGGACACCGTTCACATCATCAAGCACTTGTCGCGTTACTTTGAAGACATCGAACAGGCATTACCGGAGGCAATGTCCTTGATCAGCCATGAGGGCAATGATCTTGCAGAGCACTTTCGCCTGCGTGGATATGCCGCGTTTAAATTGTCACCAGAATATTCATCGGAACCTAATGTGAAGAAGGCTTTCGAGGTATAAGCAGGGGCATAACCGGAAAGAAGAAAATTCGTAAGATTTAGCTTGAAAATTTTTCGCCGCGTCTTCGGCGCAGATTGTATGTATAAAAAACGGATTATTCGGCCCTATATGCAAATCGTTACGGCATCAAAAACACCTATGTGTGTGGAAGGCTACCCCAGAACGGGTAACCAACGGAGAATTAAATAAAAACGTGTGCACAATTACTACACCAGCAGACCAGCATCTTCTGACACGTTATTTAATTCTCCGCTGGTTGCCTGCTCTGAGGTAGCAGTCTACATCTCTACATACATGCAAGCTTTTGATGCCGTAACGATTTGCATATAGAGATAGAGCAGATTTTTCTTAAAAATTTTGTTTTTGGGGCGCCTGCGGTGCCGATAGGCTTGGGAAAATTAGTCAAATTTTAGAGTTTCAAGAAAATTTTTCTAAATTCCTAAATTTTTTTCTCACCCGCCGCCATATAAAAGTACATTTTTCCCGGTTAGCGTAGAGAAGATGCTCAAGCCAGCTTCATGGAGCATTGTGCCGCGCTCTTCGAAGGGTTTAGCGTTGAATTCTATTTTGGACAAGGGTATGTCCGAGGAGCTCATTGAATTTACTATAAAAACGCAAAAAATTGTTTTAAATTTTGCAGCCAAAGAAGCCGTAAACAAGTGGAAAGTGTGCTGATGCCCTATTATCTGACGCACCTCGGCCTCACACGGGTCCATTCAGTCCTTGTTCCGGATCGCCAACTGCTCCTCTTCATTAACCACCTTCCGATGGTGCGCGATTGTTCGGAACTTTACTATATGGGACTGAACGGAGGCAAATCGGATGAGATGGCTATAAATTGGTTGCATAGGCGTCCCGCGGAGGATGATTTCGCCGTCAAAGTGTTGGTTATCAGAATGCCACCGCATGAATCAAAACTCGTCGAGTTATGCATACAGGTCAGCACTTTCTTCATGGTCTATCAGAGATCCAGAAACTGGGTCTCATTATCCATCTTCCTATAGTTTATAAGTTCATAATCTATGGCGATCAGATGGTAATGATCAGATTATCTTCATAAATTTAATACTAAATCTCTGGTTTTATAACAATAATCATTGGTTGATACCTATAAATTGGTCATTGTTCAGATATTCCAGTTTCTGTCAAGCATTTTATATGATTCTTTTTTTGGTCATAATGTATTATTCGTGATAAAATATATATTAAATTTGATTACTTTTTTCTCTGTTTGTCATATATTTTACCATTATTTAAAAAAATCCTAGTTTACCAAGAAATATGCAAAAATTCAGAAATTTGATGACGCTGACTCAGGCAATGACCGTTGCAGCTATTTTTTGACGACCACCAGCAAAATGTTCGACCCTCGCATGCCTATCAAGCCTTTCACGCGTAAGAACTCGCGCACCGGCGAACGACTTGTGCTGCTCGCCAACGGAGACTTGTACCGATGCTCAGCTTCTATGGACGAGAAACAGCTGATGAGCCGAATCGACAAGGAACAGTTACGAGAGAACACACTTACAAGATATGCGCTAGATGGTGAGGAGGAACTCGAACAATATGGCGAAGACATGGACAAAATGCCCAAATTGGTGTTCTGTTGATGGGCCAACTCTCGCAATCAAAGTGCTTGATGGGGATAATTTCGATGCATGATTTTTGGCTTTCATTTGTCGATTATTGAATGCCAATCTTATTTAGAATTCTACCCAAATGTATTCCTCATACTCAATTAAATTCCCACTTTAACATCTACAAATATTATTAAAGAGATTGAAATGTGCTTTCGTAAATGTTATTCATCACTTTCTTTTTCTTGGCTATAACTTCATATCAAAAAGAAAACCTTCGACATGTAATTTGTATAACTTCATTCAGCGCCTCTGCGTTCTGAATGGATTGATGGCGGTGCTTTTTGCTGTTTCCATTGCCCAATTGTATGTTGTGCAACCATCGGCACTGTATCCTTTGACAACTCTTTCAGCGCCATTTGACCCTTAAAATGCAAAATGGTTTTTCAGAATTTATCTTTGCTTAATCGAATGTCAAATTTGACCTAAACATCTAAATCCTTACTTAAGAGCCCATAAGACCATATGGAAAATTCAGCTTTAATTTCCAAATTATCGGTATATTACGAATTAATTTATAAGTTACAAATTGTGAAGTTCCTCCTTTCAGCAGAGGTTCATATTCAGCCTGCTTATCCTGCTGTAAATTCGCCATTTTCTTCATAGAACCGTCTTTTTTACGACCATTCTTTGAAGATTCGGTCATTTCTTTTCTTTCCGTCTTAACAATTGTACCTTGTGCAACCATTGGCACCGTATGCTTTGACAATTCCTTCATCGCAATTCGGCCCTTAACATGCAAAACCCTTTTATAGAATTATATTTGTTTATTAATCGAATATATCTTTGTTCAAATGTTGAATTTCTTGCCTAAACTCTCACTTATGAACCTTTACGTGCAAAAAATTAAGTTTTACTCATTTACTCTACCAAAAAAAAGTTGTAAGGCCTCATTACTTCTTAAAAAGTCCGCAAACCGCAAGTACATAACGAATTAATTTTATAAGTTACAAATTGTGTAGTTTCTCCCTCGAACAGAGCTTTGTGTTCAGCCTGCTTGTTCGGTAGTAAATCCGCCATTTTCTTCACAGAACCGTCCGTTTTGCTACCATTCCTTGAAGATCCGGTCATTTCTTCGCGCAAGTCAAAATCGCTCAGCAATTTGAGCTGTGAAATCTTTTCTGAAGAAATGTTATACGCGCCCGAATAAGCCTCATTGTTCTTCCACAATTCTTTGAATGCTTTGTACAGCATGTTGTTGATTTGGTACTCCAGTGCGCTGAGCAATTCATCCGCTTTCTGTGTATCGTCTTCCGCACATTCGCGCATCGCATCCATGGTCTCCAACCAGCGCAACTTAAACCACACGCAGGAATTGACGCATTCCGCAAAAGGTGCCACGTACTTGCGTGACACTTCTCCATAACTTAATGTGGATTGAATCAGATCATTATAAAGTAAGGACCTAAAATTTATTGGGGAATTTTCCCTCAAATTTATGACATGGAATTTAATGAATTCCCACCCCCCTCCTCTCATTCATACCACCGACTGATCTTCTGATTAAAGAGGTAGACTGGACGACAGGGTGGCTTAAACGGGGTCTGAGAGCGGAGGGTGAAATCCCTAGTGAATCTAATTTCAAAATTTCTTATTTTACATCAGTGATCTGATCCTGGAACCTAGGTAGAATTCTGAAAATTACTGACATCGCACAAAAATCGCAATTTTCCAAATTTTCACATTATGCCATTTCTCTTTTTTTCATTGTCGGTCTTTTTTCCTGTTTTTATTTCTTACGATCGCGCAAACAATTTGTCCTCCATTGACTTGAAGAATTCATTTCGGTTCACCTTCCTCCACCAGTTCCTTTGTTGGTCCTGATCAGCTGAATCCAATTCTGCTTGGTGCATACCCGCCTTCTCGTTGCAGTATCTCCATACATTGTATATAGTGTCGACCGGGTCCACCATCCTCATCATGTCAATCTTCTCTTTTAGAGTTTTGCCTGAAGTCGTGGTCCGCATTGTGATTATGCAAATACAGGACAGGAAGGCAAGAAAGGATGTGACCTCCTTCCCCTTCCCCCGCACGAGAGACCTTGCAAAACTGACGAATTTGTTCGAAAATGCAATAAAAAGCAAAATTTGTGGGGATGGCGCAGAAATATCAAAAAATCTAAAAAAATTTGAGAGGGAAGGGCATGCAAAATCGATCCTCCTTTACCATTTATGAAGGGAGGGCAAAATAATGTTAATTAAAATTCTTTTTTTGTAACACCAATTAAATTACAAAAATTTTGTATGAAACGGTCACTGATTGAAATAACTCTGATCAGATTGTACCTGGCCATTCATCTGAATTGACATTGCCAATAAGTAGCAACAGTAATAAAGCATAAAAAAATGCCATTGAATTGGAACTTTGAGCAAAAAAAGGAGATGCGGGAGATGGAGAATGATTGTATGAATTTTATTCGCTTTTCATTGTATATTAGTTATGGTAGGGAGGGCATTATTGATCATTTGTGATGTGGTGAATGCTAAATTCGAGTCTTATGACGGCACTAAAAATGACGTGCGAATATTGATTAACCAAAAGAAAAACCAAAAAAATTGCAAATAATCATTTTTCAATATAATGCAATATTTTTACGATGCAATACAATGCAATATTATGAATTCAGCATTATTTGGGGAATATTATAACGACATAGTTTCCAATTTGATCAACTATAGCCAAGTCTATGACATATATTTGACAAAAAATATAGCTCTGCCCATTGAACAGATTCGGAATTTAATTTTTAAAAAGATTTTGTTAACCCATGTGGTAGCGAGCCTATTGGTACGGTGGCCGAGTGGTAGCGAAACTATTAACAAGCCACAACCAAGCCGCTACCACTTTGGTCGCTACCAGTTGTCCTGTCCCGAAAAAATTTTTATTCGCCACATAATAAATATAAATATACCATACAAAATGTTTTGGAAACTCGTTTGTTTTTCGCTGTGTTTCCTCACTCGTCCTGGTCCATCCCGTCCACACCCACTGATGTGCTCCACAGAGTCACAAAGGGTCCAAACTTCCATTCGACGGGTTGGCCCTCATGAGGCTTCTTGATGTCTGTCGTCTTCCAACTGCAACATTTAAATTGAATTTGTCGACTTATTATTGAGAATTATGTCAAACGTGAACGGGTTGACCTGAAGGGTGGAAGATCCCCGGGCCCGCCATAAGTTGGACCACCAAATGCCTGTGATTTTACGTAAAATTTAATGGAAATAATGTGTCTTGTTAGTTCACCTCAAAGCGCAGTTTTTTGAACAGTTCGTAATTTGTGCCTTTGTAGTCCAAAGATCCCATATTGCGATGTCCCATTTCTTTCAATTCGTACGTCCCGTTTGCTGGGTTCAAATCGCCACGTGTGGAAATACTTGCCTAATAAAAGTTTAAATCCGCACATGTTTGCAAATTTTCTAAATTAGGACCTGAGCAGTATAGGGCGGGTTGCAGATACAGCGGGAAAACTCGTCATGTTTGTAGTCATTGTACCTTGAAAGAACGAGGAAAGTGAAGTCAAGTGATAGGGCACTTGCATCATTAGCTCCCTCAGAGTGACCATATTTTGCACCTTATGTTGGTCTCTGTGGAAAATTTTGGCTCGCGGACAGAAGCCCCTAAAGGAAAAATACTGTTCTACCAAATAAGTCACCTGACCGACCATCGCCACCAGTTGTTCTCTGTCGCCTTCCGCTCAAAACCGCTCAGTTCGGAAATACGTCGAAGGAATGGGATGTTGTAGGAAGGCCTGAGATTCATAGCAATTCATGGTATTCTATTGTATATGACAAGAATCATACAACACTTACCAATAGGAGTACTTGCGCAAGAACCAAGTGACATCTCGACTGACCGTCAGACCCCTAATGGATTTTTTAAACATTAGATATGGGATAATAAATGGAACTTACGGGATCTGTTCGAGAATCCAAACTAGATCAGCATTGGGCAACTCTTGACCCGGTTTGAAAAGTTTGAAATCGACCACCTGTGTTAAGACCATTTAAGAACAAGAAACAAAAATAGTATAGGCAGTAGGCACTACGGGCATGTGTCCTCCACTCATTAGGCTCACGTAAGTCAAAAAGACCATTTATCGTAATCTAGACAGCGCACCAATCCAAAAAATTTAGAAAAATTCGTAATTTAAATGCGAAAACGAAAATATATAAAATCCTTACTATATATGATTGATTTCCTATGTAATCGACAGCGCCGGACCATTATTTCATTAAAATGGGATTTAGGCAAATTTACTTATTAAACTAGTTTTAACAGTTAATCAGTGGTTTTGACTGATATGAGTCAAAAATTTCGTAAGGAAGTCAGTTCCCTAATATGGCCCGGCCCACCCCCAGTCCTCCAAGCCACAAACTCTCTTCATATGTGGGCAGGGAGTCAGCTCGTATTTTGCGCGGTCCGCCAAATTTTTCGCCTCTTTATTTCATTTTATTGATAAATTTTACCATTTATACGCGGTTTCTAAAATTTAGAAATTTCCTTTTTTTAATTTTTAAACAAAATTTTTGGCTTGCGCGTGAAGGGGAGTGGGGTCAAACCCCCTTGGCCATACCAGAATAATGGATATGTCCCTGTAACCAAGAGAATAATGCCTTACAATCCACTGATTGTTGTAGGTGCCGGAGTTGTACCGAGCAAACAGCTTCACCCAATCGTGAGCGGTGGAGGCCATTTGGTTGGTAATGTAGGAGCGGAGCCAACAGTGGAGTTGACCTTCCGGCAACACATACCGATGGTAGAGTTGATGGTTGAACACGTCTATCGTAGTCTCGGTGGACAACTATTGAAGTATAATATACCACAAACAATACCAATGAAAGGCGTGTAACCAGGGGGATGAAGGGATGCGTCCCCCTAAAAGAAAAATTTGGAAAAAAATCAGTGATGGGAGAGAAAAATCAAAAAGTTTCGAAAAAATTTTTAGAAAAAGACAAATTTGGACAAATCACTTAAAAAGAAATAAAAGAAATGATCTAGATCTCTAAAAAAATTTCCACAGTGGTGCCCTGGTGCCTATCGACATCGCTGGCCAGCAAAAAGGTTAAATGAAGGACGGAGGGAGGCGGGGGAGGATACACGAGGTACGTACACCACCCAAGGCCGAAAATAAAAAAATTTTCGGCGGCGGGGGGAGAAAAAGGGAAAAAATTCGAAGAATTTCGTTTAAAATAGATCAATATCTGATTAATTCCTTTACCAGAAATGGTCTAAAATACCAAAAATTTTCTCGGCGGCGCCTATCGGCACCCCTCCAAAACCTAAAAAGTTCTATTTCCCTAACCAAAAAGCAAATTGACTTTTCTTTGGCCTGAAATCCATTTTTTGGCTGAAAAATGCCTTTTTGGTTTAAAAAATGTCAATTTTTGCACAAAACTTTGGGTAATTTTGGGCCCCACCATGGGTATCAGGGTACCCACCCCAGAACAAAATCCTAAAACCGTCCCTGGATAAAATAACTAATTTTATTCAAAAATAATTGCTCTGAAATGCTACAAAAACTTTGTGTAAAAATTAGCCATTTGCAGCAAAAAATGGTGGTCGGCTAGCGAAAAAACTGTCTATGTACGCGCTTAACATCGACGTTGAAGGCTTACCAGACCAGCGCTGGTAAGTGTGTAGTCATCACCCGATGCCAGTGCTGCTGGATATCCGGAAAAGGCTACTGTATGGCCAGGAAGTTCCTTTGGATCTTCAATTACGATAAGTTTCGATCATTGCGCATTGCAATGCAACATAATACCGTAGGCGAACTTGTACAGCTTCAAAATACGGTTCATCGCGTTGTAGCCAAACATTGTCACGTGGGACACCAACCTGAAAGGGAAAGTCCAATTTTTGTCACGGGTAATCATCACACAAAACCCACAAGTCTTTGTTCCCATCCGCCACCTTGATGAACCCGGAGCAGTGTCCGGCATCCTCCATTTCCGCGTCCTCTTCACTGCTGCTCGACCGCTTCTTGAACACATGCTTCAAGTCGAAAAATTCCCCCGAAAGTTGGAGCATGTAGACCGTAGTAATTTGAAAGTTCACATTGGGCTTGTAACTGTTTTTCGCATCATTTTGATAACCTGAAAGATCATGTTATCTTGGACGATAATCTAACTTAGAAAAACGCATTAACACGAGGTCTGACGAACCGTCATTGAGTCCGGTCAACTGTGCGAATGTCAGATTGACCTGACGCCAGTAGGGATCTGTTGGATTGACTTGAACCTGGGATCTGATCCAGTCCAGATTGGAATTCAGGTATCGATACAGCCTAGATAATTTTTGTCGATCAGCATAATTTAGTGGCAAACTTTTGGCAATATTCCGTCGCATTCCTACAAAGTCCCTTCACCGTGTTCCTATAGTGATAATTGATCTGCAGTTTGGTCAATGTGCCTTAAATGCTCCGATAATTCATTTATTTTTTGAGCAAAAAAGGTCAACCTTCAACGAGTCCAGCCGAGTATGCTTGCAGCTCTGGCGAGAAGCCGGCGAATGTTTCCACTTCCAGAATACCCCACCTCAAGTTCCCCAGTGCACTCTCAAAGTACCAGGTTTCAAGTCCACTTACCCAGTTTCATTCACCGAATTTCTGTACTGTCCCACCGCAATTGTCTTCCCCCGCGGGCATGTCCCCTTGCGCTCCCTCTTGTACACAGTTGTCCCGTTCACGGTTTGGTTGAGACAAATGCTCATGGCGTGGAAAAAATCCGGGGGCCAATTGGTGTCCAACTCTTCCTCTTGCTCCAATTTCGCATAGCTTTTGAAAAGGCTTAAAAAAAGGTAATGTGATGTTTTCTAAGAGAACTGGTCTTCTCTTCAGCGGCGAAAGGAGGGGATAACCGGGCTAAATCCTTTCCTTTTTTTCACAGAAAAGCATTTGATAAAAAGAAAGTTTAATGGGCACAATATTTATTAATCATTAACTTAATCTCTATAATGATTTTTTTATCTATTAGCTATTACCATTTTTGTTGTGGACTATAATTTTGTATTTAGTAGCCTCTCCCACCCTATCACATTTTCTCGCTCTGCCCCTCTTACTCTTTGATGTTATTGCTCGACTGCTGCTCGCCTTCCTCCAGCGATCCCTCCGATAAAGTGTGTAGTTTTTCCTCTTCTAGCTCCTCCCAACTTGCTGATTCCTCCTGCTGATCCCCGTAATAAGTGGCTCCAAGAACCCATTGGCTGATGGCCAGAATGGAGACGAAAAAAATAATGGAGAAAAAATGACGCATTCTTGAGATATTGTATGTGTTATTCGAGAATGGTATTTAATCGAATTCAGGATGGGATCCCATTTATGGGACAAATACTAATAAAAAAATCACTGATAAGAGGCAATGTGGCTGGGGACCCTTCATGCAGTTCTCACAGAAGGTAAAGTGCCCGGTAGTGCCAGCACCCATTCCCAGGTGGGGGACTCACACTCACATGCAACGATTTGTCGAAAATTTTCCGATAAAAACTATTAGAAAATCAACATTTCAAATATTCACATTAGTTTTCGATTAGAATTGATTGATTTTACATTGGATAGCCAAAAATGGTTATTTTCATGCAAAAAATAACGAAAGTCGTGTTTTTCCCTTTTACCTTCTAAAATTCTGCATACGTCCCTATACACCCACTTTGCGAGGTATTTACCCAACTCGTTCCGGGCCAACTCGTTCCACCCCGACTCGTTCCAATGCATGTGCTATTTCGTCGTTTTTTCTTTCGTTTTTTTTCTTCTCTAAAACGACGAAATAGTACATGCTTTGAAACGAGTCGGGGTGGAACGAGTTGGCCCGGAACGAGTTGGGTGTCGTCCGACAAAATCAACGTAGTCCGGCACACACTTATGCCATTTAACATTTTCTGATCAGTAATTGCTCAAAACAATGATCAATATTGATCAACATTTTGAAAAGGGACTTGTAGATTTTTTGAAATTTTGCACGAAAAAGACTATTAAATTTTTGACGAGGACGAAAAAGACTAATTTTTGGACGAGAAAAAATTTTGGCGAAAAAAACCAAATTTTGGACGAAAAAATCGGTCGTTTTAAAAATTAATTTTCTATTTTCTATTTTTTTTTAAATGTTTACGACTTTTATTATTTTATATTCATTTTTGTTAAATTATTTTATTTCTATTTAAATTTTTCGCTTTTTATATCTCCATCCAACATGCCTTTTCTTAGATAACACCCGGGGCTAGTGCAGTCCATTTTGCCGTTTCTGAAAGAACGTCGAACGTGCCGTTCTGAGATAACGACATACGTCCGAATTGTAACTTCGGATAACTTCTAAATGGAGGATTTCATTTTATAGATTTCCCAATAAATTATAGTACATTTCTCTGAAACATTTTTTATTGAGGGGACGAGTGTACTGTGGACCCGACAAATTTTATTTGGTTTTCAGCTGTTATTTTTTCAAATTATTTCACAAAAAAACAAACCAAGTCCATCAATGATATTTCTCAGTGTAAATGTGTGCTGAAGGCCTTGCTTCTCTCTTCTTATACATATGCCAACGAATCTGTGTTGCTTATTTCCCAAGTTCGGATCCGACATTGTCACAGCCATTATAGAACCTAAATAAATTTTTGTTTCTTTGGGGAAAAAGTCGGCCTTATAAGCAAATCGGTCACTCATTCATTTTAACATTGTCAAACGGCTACCTCAGACTGGGCAATTAGCGGAGCATGATATTTAAAAAGCGTAAAAACTACCGTGATAGAATCATTAGCGGAGCATGATATTTAAAAAGCGTAAAAACTACCGTGATAGAATCAATCATACAGGCTAAATTAATAATCTCTGCTGGTTGCCAGTCTGGGGTTGCTGTTTAACAATATAAAAATTGATGAGTGACCGATTTGCAAATAAGGCCAAAAAGTCCATAGCATAAGACAATTTTTTGCAAATTTCTTCCCATCCACCATTCCTTAAGGG
>JAEHOM010000573.1:0-11133 GCA_016433075.1 Hoplolaimus columbus | reverse complement strand
GGTGCTTAATATGTCAAATGGTAATGTAAATGCGAGTGATTTTGAAATGGCGGAGAATAAGTTGTTAAGAATTGGACCGGAAAGGACGCCAGAAGGAGTAGATCAGATACGCATCTCTCTCGTGCATATAAAAAAAGCCATGACCTTTATAGAGGAAAAGCAGGAGCGATGGATGGAGCAAATGGCGGGTTTGGATGGGAATGCCCGCGAAGCGGAAGAGAGAATATATGATAATTTCGCGCAAGGTAACAAGCATTTAACAGAATGGTTGGAGGATGCGCGGGAGGCGGTTACAGGAGCAGAGATTATTTTGACAGCAGAAGCGTCCGATGCTGGATCTGGAGTTAGTAGTGCTTCCGTAGCGACGGAAGAGAGGAATGAGCGGGCGAAGCCAAAGGATGAGAATGAAGCGGACAGAGGGACGGGGACTCAAAATAGAGGGGGTAGGGAGGCGAATGGAGAAATGCCGCCCATGTATTTCCCTAAATTGCCATGGCCATATTTTTACGGGGATGTGTTAGAATGGCCTGTTTTCTGGCAATCATTTGAAGCAAATGTGGATAAAAGAAAGATGTCACTTGCGCAAAAGGCGACGTATTTGATGCTTAGCCTTAAAGGCAAAGCAGCACGCGCAGTCAAAGGTTATCAGGCGACTGAAGCAAATTATGGTGCAATAATTGACGCATTGAAGCGTCAATTTGGGAATGAGAAGGCCATTAAGGAGGCCTTACAGAGTGAATTAATGAATCTAGGTCAAGCTAATGAAGCACCGGCTTCTTTGAGGGCTTGTTTAGAGGATATTGAACGCGTCTGTCGGCAATTGGACGCGCTGGGACAACCAGAAGGGGATCGGGATTTTTTGATGATGGCGATAAAACATAAATTCCCGAGAGAAATAGTACTTGAAGCGTTAAAAATAGAAAAGTCGAGGGGCGAAAAGTGGGGGATAAATGAGTTAAGAAAGGGATTAGAGGAGATAATTTCTCTGAGAGAAGAAGCCGCACGATGCAGCAAGGCGTTGAGTACGCAGCGCGGCCAGCCAAGCGGTAACCATTATAGCAGCAGTAGTAATAAGTATCGGGGGAAAGAGAGAAGGTATAGCGCGCAAGAAGGAAACATACAGCGCGCATTTATTGTCCAAAAGCGGCAACATGGTACCAATATAAAGTGCATTTTATGTGCAGGAAACCATCATGCCATGGACTGTAAGCAAGTCGTAGACAGAATGGCAAGGGTAAAAATTCTGGATGAGCAGAGACGCTGCCATGCTTGTTTGGGAAAAGAGCATGGCATAGCTGAGTGTGAGAAGAAAGGATGTGTGTTATGTGGTGGACGCCACAACAAGATCATTTGCCCGAAGGCATTTCCGGTGCAAATGAAGGATAAAGGAAAGATTGGTGTAAGGAAAGGGCAAGGTACCGTACACCCACAAAAAGGCGTATGTGCAACAGCAGGAGGCGCAATAAAGGAAGGAGAAGGTGAAGTGTTATTGATGTCAGCACGTGTTGAAGTCTTTGCTGGTAAGGACCTGACGCGCCATGTGTCTGCACTAGTATTTTTTGACAGTGGTAGTCAGCTGAGCTTTGTGTCTGATTCTTTGATTAGAAGATTGAGCCCACCAAAGGTAGGAGAAGGTGAGCTGGATTTGTTGGGCATAAGACAAAGGGTGCCGGAGCGAGTAGTCTCGGCAAGATATGTGATTAGTTTTCAGTTGAATGACGGAGGAAGGCTTAAGTTAGTCTTGAATAGAATCGATTTTATGACAGGGAAAATAAAGAGGGCCAATATGCGGTCTGGGGAAATCGGCTTGGTGGACGATCAACCAGATATATTGGTGGGAGTTGCAGATTTCTGGCGATTTTTTATTCGTGTAGAGCCTATGAGCAATCAGTTGTTTAGAGTTTACACAACTGTTGGTCAAATTATATGTGGACAAGTGGACAGAGAAATGGGAGAGGCGGATGGGCCTAATTTGGCCGCAGTTATGAGTGTAAAAAATGAAGAATATATAAGTGAAGAGGAGAAAGTAAAAAAATTTTGGGATCTTGAAACGATAGGAGTTAAAGAAAATCCTGTAGTTAAGGATGATCAAATAGCAATGGATATGTTTTCGCGGACGGTAAAAAAGGACAATGGACGTTATGTTGTTTGTTGGCCCTGGAAAACAAGCAAGGAGGAGTTACCAAGCAATTTTAGTCTGGCGTATCGCAGATTTGTAAGTTTAATGGAGAAGCTAGGAAAATGCGCAGATTTATTGAAATGGTACGATCAGCATATGAAAGATCAGATCGATAGTGGGATAATCGAACGCGCAATTTCGGGCACCGGAAGTGGCTACTTTTTGCCACACCATGTGGTGGTGTCAGCAAAGAAAAACCGTGTTGTTTATGACGCCTCGGCTAAAGTACGGGGCGGAGTGTCTTTGAATGACATGCTTTACCGCGGAGAGGTGATATTGCCCGTTTTGCCGGGACTGCTGATCAGGTTCAGAGTTCCCAAAATAGCAATTTGGGCAGACATCCAGAGTGCATTTTGGACTTTACAATTAGATGAAACAGAAAGAGATGTTACTAAGTTTTTATGGTTGAGAGACGTCTCAAAACCGATTTCAGGGGAAAATTTGCTAGTATTGAGATTCCGACGAGTACCGTTCGGGGTAATCTCATCTCCATTTCTATTGGCGGCGGCGGTACGCCACCACCTAAGGGCTGAAGGGACAGATTTGGCTAAGGAGGTTGAAAAGAATATATATGTAGATAATGTTCTAGTTGGTTGTGACCACAGCAAAGATGTGTTAGTAAAATATGAGGAAATGAAGCAATTATTCGGAAATGTGCAGATGAATTTAAGGGAGTTTGTTTCGAATGCGCTAGATATGAATGAGCGTATTCCAGAAGAAGATAGGTTGGATAAAAACAGACCCAAAATTTTGGGTATGATGTGGGATATAAAGTCAGATGTGTTATCTATCGATTTTCCTGAAATTAATGAGGGTAAGGGTAGTAGGCGGGCAGTGCTTAAGGGAATTGCATCAGTATTTGATCCGTTGGGATGGGCAGCACCATGTTTGCTGCCGGCAAAATTATTTTTACAAAAATTATGGCAAAAAGAAAGAAAATGGGATGACAAATTGAGTGAAGTGGAAATGGAAGAGTGGAGAAGTGTGGCGAGAGAATGGAAAGGAGAAAGCTTAACGTGCGCAAGGAGGATAGTGCCTGACGAGTACACTGGGTTGCAACTGCACGTGTTTGTGGATGCCTCGAAGGAGGCGTATGCTGCGGCAGTTAAGGGCAGAGGGCAGAACAACTCAAGTGTCCTTGTTGTATGCCCGTTCGCGGTTAAAGCCAAGGGCGATGGAGATAAGCATTCCAAAGATGGAGTTGCTTGGAGTTTTAATTGGAACTAGAGCGATTAAGATGGTAGATGAAGAAATAGGAGTGAAAATTGATGAAAAATTTTTGTGGTGTGATTCGAAACCAGTATTATGCTGGGTTCAGTCGAGCGGTGTGCAGCCCCGATTTGTGGCCAATCGGTTGGCAGAAATAAAGACCCATGTTGGGCTGAAATGCGGGTACATCCCCACCGGAGAAAATCCCGCGGATGTTGCCAGCAGGGGTTGTACCTTGAAAGAGTTAAAAGGGCATCCACTATGGTGGAAGGGGCCGGAATGGCTGCAGCAGAGTGAGAATGAGTGGCCGAAAGAACTTTGTTTTGAGATTGAGGAGAGTGTAGAGAGAGAATTCGAAGCAGTGGTTCACTGTAACGCAAATATGGGGATGGAGAAGAGGGAAAGCGAGCATTTTATTAATTTTAATCGATTTAGCCGATGGGATAGATGTGTGCGAGTGATGGCGAGGGTGATGAAAATAAGTAAGAAATGGATGGAAAAATCTAAATTAATACCAACCGGACAGTTGGTGCTTAATATGTCAAATGGTAATGTAAATGCGAGTGATTTTGAAATGGCGGAGAATAAGTTGTTAAGAATTGGACAGGAAAAGTGGGGAGAATATGTTATGAGAGGTGAGAAGGTGCAGACATTTATAGATGAGAGTGGTTTAAGAAGGCTGAGAACGCGGATTGGGAACAGCGAAATGGATTATGGGTTCAATTACCCAGTTGTTTTCCCTAAAGGTGCAGATATTTTAGAGTTATTGGCTAGAAGAGCCCATGAAATTGTCAGACATGCGAAGGTTGACGCGACATTAAACGAGTTTTTGCGCGAATTTTGGGCGCCGAATATGAGAGTGACCGTTAGGCGCGTAATAAACGGATGTAAGAGGTGCAGGCGGACTCATGGGACAGCGTATGCACTGCCACCTATGCCTGCCCATCCAGAGATGAGAGTGAGAAGAACGCCACCTTTTGAAAGTATTTCAGTGGATTATCTAGGTCCATCTGAGACGAAAGAGAGTGGAAAGAAGAGGAAATATTGGATTGTGTTAATAACATGTCTGGTGACGCGCGCAGTTTATTTAGAGCCGGTCTTTGATCTGACAGCCGGCTCTTTTCTGCAGGTGCTTCGGCGCTTTGCGGCACGCAGAGGTGCACCAAAGCGCATTATGAGTGACAATGCTATGACCTTCAAGTGCGCGGCTAAAATTGCGGGAGCGCTGGAGGCGAGAGGGGGGAAGGCAACGAATGAATTAGAGGCATATTTGGCACGAAGGAAAATAAGATGGAGGTTCGTTCCGGCGTTGTCCCCATGGGCAAATGCGGTGGCGGAGCGATTAGTAAAGATATGTAAGGATGCGATTAAGTCCTCTCTGGGAAGGACTATTTTGAATGCGGAAGAACTACGAACATTTACAGCGGAAATAGAATGGACAATGAACAGTCGGCCACTTACATATGTGTCTACGGAAGGGGTCAGAGCGCTGCGACCGATAGATTTTTTGAGCCCCGACATTAATTTGGGCATCCCCATCCCAGAAGGGGTTGATGGAGGGGATGATGATCAGGATTTTTTGATCGGTCCGGAAAAGGAAGGGGACCGATTGAGAGCACAGTGGAAAAGGACAACTAAAGCATTAGATTGGTTTTGGGGGAGATGGCACATCGAATACTTACGTATGTTAAGGGACAGAACACAGTGGTTGCATAAGGGTAAGAGAGGGCAGAATGTTAATGAGCCACGAGTGGGGGAAGTAGTGCTTGTTGACGATGAGCCTCGCCCCAGGAATAGTTGGCCATTGGGACGGATTGTAGAGGTTGGCGGGCCGGAAGGGGCAATACGCAGTGCGAAAATACGTTTGGCGGCGAAAGGAAGAGAGAGTGTGGGTCGGATCATTGAGAGGCCGATCAATAAATTGTATGGTCTAGAAGCAGAAGGGAGCAGTGATGGTGCTGCTGAGGAGAAGAAAGAATCACAGGAGAGAATGAAAGAAAGGCAAGGAGGAGCGGGTCACCCGATGGTCACCAGAAGCAAAAGAAGGATGGGTGTGATGAGTGCAATGTTAATGACACTTCTGTGGGCCACCATTGTGTCAGTAGTGATGGGTGGGCGAGGAAGACCAGAAAAGATTAAGGAGTGTGGTGGTTGCGGATTAGAGTGCCGAAGCAATGGGGTGTGGTTGAACACGCCGGAGGAGTTTCGGAAAGTTGACATTTGCTGTGGTGGGTCATGCCTTACATTTCCCGATGGGAAATGGCGTTTTGAATTGCCAAAAGAGGAGTTATTGGTTGGGTATGACTGTATAGTAAATTACCGTTCGAAGAAAGGAAAAAGATTTAAAAATGTGGTTGTATGCCCACCTGTACCTGAATGTGATGTGATAGAATGTGTGTTTTGTTTAACACGGCTAGCCAATCCTAGCTGCTGGCCAAGAGAGTCTGTTGTACTGGCATTAGGACTTCTGCTGGCGAGTGGGTGCGCATTTTTGTGCGCAGTGACTTGTGTACGCAAAATGGTGAAAGAAGTGTATTGGGTTAGTGTGTGCATGGGTAAGGTTGTGGGTTGGCTCTGTTGGCCGCTGGTGATTGTGAGAAGGATATGTGGGAATGGGCGATCGCGTATTAATAGAAGGGACAGAAGGGTGGATGAGATGGAGTTGAATTTATTGGATGTGGGTAATAAGAATGGCAGTCCGAAGGACAGGCCAGGGAGGAGAAGGGAAAGAAGCAAGAGGCTGAATAGGTTGGCGGGATTACTTTCGTTAGTTTGTATTTTAGGAAATGTGATCCAGCCGACAAAATGTGCCGTCCGTGTTACTGCGGTACAGGCTACTTCAGAGAATTGCGTTAGAGAACAGGACAATAAGGAGAGGTGTCGCATGACGGCAACGGCACAAATGACCCTGTTACCTGCAGGGCAAAAAGTGGAATTGATGTTGAAGGATAGAGAAGGGCATGTTGTTGGGTGGCTTGAGTTGGTTATGCGCGCCCTACAACTGCATTGCAACCAGCAGTCGCTAAGCTGGTGGCGCGCATATAAAGTGCACATCGCATCAGTGCGGAGGTGCCCTGCGATGGGATCATGTACAGGCCGGAAATGTGCGCATGTGCGAAGGGGAGAAGAGGTGCCAGAATTGGCGGAGTATTGGAATTTTACTGGCAGTTCCTTTTGTATGGAGGGGGAGAGCGTATGGGGTCATGAATGTGCACTTCCCTCAATAGGAGGGGCGGCGGAATGCTTTTTTTACAAAGTATATGCGGTGCCGGAGGCAACAAATGTGTGGGAGAGGGTGAGGTGTAAGAGTTGGGATTATGAAATAAAAGCAGAGGTGAGAATGCAGATGGGGAATGAAACCAGAGAAGCGAAATTGGTTTTATACCCTGGAATGGAGGTAAAATGGGGTGAAGTTGCTTTTTTGCCTGAGGGAATTACCCCTCCTATAGCCCCAGTGCTGAATGATCACTTCCTTATTTCTGACGAGGAAGTAGTGTTAATTAGAGGAGAAACGGCGGAAGAGGTGGTCTGTGCCACAGAAGGAGAGGCGGAGCACTTTAACTGCACCTTGTTGGGAGATTTATGTAGTGAGTGTTGGCTAAATAGGGATGAGGGGAGGATTGACTGTGGGGGATGTAAGGATCTGTCGATTAAGGACTTATCCCCCAAATTGCCGTTGGTGACAGCAAAATTAAATTTAAGAAATGAAGGAAGGAAGATTCTCTCGGAAACCGAGTACTCGCCCATTAATTTGCTGGTTAAGATGAATGGAATCACAATAACTACTGTAGCAGATGGTGCAGCCTGTGCTGCAGAACAAAAGAATATTAGTGGTTGTTACCACTGTGAGACTGGTGCTGCACTCGAGTTTGTATGTAAAACCGATTTTGGGGAGGCGCAAGGGGAGGTGCGGTGCCCGGGAGGTCCGAATTTTTTGGCCAAATGTTCAGTTGACGGTCATTTGCAAAAGGAAATTTTGCAATTTGAGGAAGCCAAAGTGGATTTGGTATGTGTATTGAACTGTCCGGCAGGTATCACCAATTTTTCATTAAAAGGTGAGTTGGTATATATACCGTCAAGCAGGAGTAACTTTGGTGTTCGTTATGGCGAGGAAACGGATTCGGACTGGTCGGGGTGGTCTATCCCAGATTTGATGGATATTGATTGGGGTCCTTTATTAGGGCTCCTATTCAGTTGGCGTTTTTTGCCCATTGTGGGCTTTGCGTTGTTATTGTTTAGTGTATGGGTGTACTGTATGCTAAAGTTCTCGCCGGTGGCGAGAGGTTATCGGCTGGTAGCCAGGAATCTCCTGCTCCTTTGCTTGCTTTGTTGGGTGACCTCATCATTTGTGGCGGCGGGAGGGCCGCAGAGCGGAGACGAAGGCAGAAGTGGAGCTGAGTCAGGTTTGGGCGGAGAAGTTTCACTTGGCCCTGGTGAAAAGCATTGGGCGGATGGGCAGGGCCTTTTCATTTTGAATTTGGTCGTCCGTTGTACGACTGGGAGGAGGCGCACAGAGGCAAGACCCTGTGCCCCTTGCACTCTCCCCGTGGAGGGGACTTGGCATGGTTACGTGAGGATTTTCTGTTTGTTTAGGCATCGGTGTGTCACTGCTGATCTGATTCTCTGCGCACCTACAGCTTCAGCATCAGCATCACCTGACTCCGTCATCGATATTGGAATAGCAACAGCGGTGATGTCCGAAATTGCCGGCGACCTTCCTATTTTGGAGTTTGCGGCAGACATTTTTTGTTGCACTGTCGACGAGGTGTCGTCCAAACTTCAGCGTCCTTGGCGCCTTCGTCGCCTGGAAAGTCTGCTTCGCGGAATGCTTATTGGAGGCGGCACCATCGGCTATCATTTGGGACCTGCGGATCGGCTGCTGTTGGCTGAGGAGCACTCTGGAGACAATTGGTGTTTGGTGCGGGACAAGGAGAGCTGTTGGGGGCTGCCCAGTGGCCTTTCTTTCTCTGAATGGTGCCGTCAGCGTGAGGCACTGAAGAGTTGCTATGGACAAATTCCCCAGCAAGAGGTGGGTGTGGGGTTGGTTTATGAGTGTGAGTATTATGCCCTTTCTGGGCTATTTTTGGCGGAGGGAGCCGAGGACGGCTACCTATGGTTTGGAGAGTTTTGGAGGCGCGTAGATGATGAGGAGAGGGATGCGCCAGGGCAGGCAGACCACCCTGTTGTGGAAGGGGAAGCCGAACAGGAGGTTGCTGTTGTGGGTGTCCCATTTAATGGATTTGTGGGTGATCCATGGGGAGTGGATGATGGTTGGGGGGACGAGGAGGTTCCCCCGCCAGTGGTGAATGATGATGTTTTAGGGGGAGGAGAGCCACCGGAGGCGGTGATGCCTCCCATAAATGAGGGAATACCTGACCTGAGCCTACTTCAGGTCAAGTGCGAGAATGCTGAAATTGAGGTCAAACGTGAGCGAGAGGGCGTGCAACACCGCTATGAGGTAGCTGGTAGGCTGGGTGTAGCTGGAGAGGCTGAGGGACGAGTTGCCGTCCGGGCCAGCGGAAAGGGACCTTTCCGCTTCGTGCTGATGATGATGGTGGCACTTTTGTGCAGTGGAGTGAAGGGGATGGAACCACCACCCCCGATGGATGCCTCTGGCAACGTGCGCAACACCAGTTCGGTGGATACCGCAGCGGAGATGGAACGTTGGTCTGCTGAGTTGGGAGGCCAGGCGCGCCCGCCGGCTGTGCCTTCGGGGTCATCGCTCGGCAATGGTCAGCCTGGGCAAATGGGCAATTCTGCTGTGGTGCCTTCCACTACTGCTGAGACTGTGAGTGGGGAGGTGTCCGATGGTTCCACTGGTGGTAGTGCAAGTGATGTGCAGGGTATGGTGGATCAACGGCAGGAGGCGGCACTGGCAATGATGGTGGCGAGACAGCTGGCAACTTTCATGCCGCCCCCACCTCCGCCGGGCCCTGGGTCGAGTGGGACACAAGGAGATGCTCGGGCGGCTGCTGGTGGCCCTGCACGTGGGGGAGGCTGCCACCACTGCGGTGATCACGGTCATTGGGTGAGAGAGTGCCCGAGTCTGGCGGCGAGGCGTGGAGCTTCTGCTAATGGAGGACGGCGACGGCGCGAGCAGCAGATTGCACTGCGAATGTGCCCGTCGGACATAGGTCCCGAGAGTAGGGCAGAGTACATAAGGCGATGCAACGAGGGAGCCGCGGCGCTTCGTCGGGTCGCGGACCTGGCCCGAACGTTCAATGCTCCCGTCGCCGCTGCCTTTTACATGATTGAGGATCTGTGCGAGGCGGAAAGCGACTTGGCCCGCACAGGTCGCTTGGCACGTGCTGATCGGGACCGAGAGAGAGACTGACCGGTGAGGGGCTTTGTCCACCCCCGGGAGTGTCCCCGATTCGGGGACGACTTTATTATTGACCTTTGTCCCATTCCCAAACCAGAGCCCTTCTTCCCGCCGGCACCTTTGGACCCTGGATGGACGAGAACGAGAACGGAAGGCGGGCGATGACGAAACTGATCTTTGCCCGGAAGGAAAGGATCCATCCCTCCCCCCTCCGTTCTGTTCATTCCCATTCCATTCGCGATACAATTCCGCTAAAGGCGAAGAGAATAAAATAATCAAACAAATATTCTTCGGTCTCCTCTGCTGTACTGTAATCCACTCGGTCGGAGTGCGGTCGGTCGTATCCCCTGGGCAGGGAAGATTCCCCGGGAATGGCTTTTGTTTTACATATTATTTTATTTTTTAAATATGATGCTATATATAACGCGATAATACAGTCATTGTAATAAATATTCATGTATGTACATGTAAAGGTTCTCTTTTATATTTTACAATTTACACGTGTGTTCTGAGCAGCCATTTTTTGCACCGGCCCATTTAAAAAAATACATAGCCGATTGCCGATTTCTCGGTTATTTTGGGTCAGTACCCCAGAACCGGCCAACCCGCGGAGTACTAAAAAATAGCGGATTTCGAAAATAGCGGAATTTTTTGATTTTATAGCCAAAAAATATGATGCCTTAGGAAAAAACCGAGTTTTTTTCGGAATTTTCAATGCGAAAAGTTTTCACTATTTTTTTGAGAGAGCTCACATGCCAGTGGTACTTTTTGGCAAAGACAAGACAGTTTTCAAATTGACGACCTTGAAAACTCGATTTTTTTAGACGTGGTTTTTGTTGCCCTAATAAGTTTATAGGCCTGATTTCTCAAAAATTTTCGGGTTGGTTGATATTTCTTAATTTAGCTTTACGTATATCAAACGCGAAAATGATTGTTAATATTGATTCTGATCTTACTATTTGTAAAATTGCCAGTTCTCGGATTTTATTTGATCAATTCAAGGATATGGTTAGTACACTATGCGTCCAAAAGCGAGAAATAGCACTGCCAGAGAATGTCTGCTGCAGCCCTCCCACTCTCTCGCTCCCTTCCTTTTTTCTCTAGCCGCTCTCTCACATTCATTGCACTGCCTAGCACCCCGGCGACACTCCAAAACTCGTCCAAGGCTATCTCCGCTCAGATCAGTCAAAAAAAAATTCTGTCAGTCCACGTCCTGCATAATACCTTGAAATTTCAGAAAATCGAGTTTTTTTGAAAATTTTGCTTCTTTGAGGATATGTTTCGCTTCTGTCAAAATTGGTTAAAATGGAATAATGTGACCAATGAAAAAAATTTTTTTCAGGAGCAACCAGGGACAACAACCATACCCAGTATACAACTTTTGAAGGCGCATCCAGCAGTGTATTCAGCTTTCCGGTAAGTT
>JAEHOM010000572.1:0-11134 GCA_016433075.1 Hoplolaimus columbus | reverse complement strand
ACAAGGACTTCTACAGCTGCAACAAATTCGACGACTCGAAGAAGAGTGAGGTTGGTTTTTTCTTCAGAATTGCATAATTTTTAAGGCTTTAATTTATGTTCAAGGGGACCGATTCAGCGTCATGGATGAAGCGCTACATGCATTTCTACGAGCGATTCCGCAACCACGAGAACAGTCTGAAGCTGGAGAGCAAGGTAAGCGGACATTGTTCCTGGCTTTGATCCCTTGATAATGTTCACTTCAGATGTACGAACGGATCGCGGGCCTTCTCGGGCGCTTTCAAGCAGCAAACTTCCGGTCGTGCGATCTTCAATTTGTGCCTGTCGCCGTGGATGTGCTGGGAGACTCGCGCCGCCTGCTGATGCACACATACGCCTTCGCCTTTTACCTGGAGCGGAACAATGTGACGGTCAGTTGTTTCCTTTGAGAGTTCCTTTTAAGTCGATACTTTTAAGTCGATATTCGAGGACAATCAGAGGCAATTGGAGATGTTTACGGAGCAACTCAGTGAGTGTCTGGAGCGCGACTTGGACGGCGTGGAGGACCTGAACGAACTCAGAAAGAAGGTGATGGAGAGGACGAACGCTGTGGAGAAGCAACTGAAACTGCTGTTGCAGGTAAAAAGGAATTTGTTGTTGTTTTTTAATTGCATTTACTTGATTTGCAGCACTGCAAGGAGAATGCTGAGCGTGGCGCGTGGAAATACAACCAGAAGGACGTCAACGCGAAGAAGGGAACTGTGTTCGATGCCTAACCAATTGGATCGATGATATGTGTTGTGTTGTAATTTTGTGTATATTGTGTGTTCAATTGTATAATCAGATCACCACCATTCACCCCATCGCATTTGTTTGTCTTATTGCATGTATCCAGGAGAGGAGGGTCCGAAATAAATTTGTTCATTGGTTCCATATTAAACTGTATTTTCTATGAATAGTGCATAAAGTTCACTCGATCTTGACCTTGATCAGCTTGGCGGATGACAAGTGAGCACTGAAGGTTCCTTCCAATCCATAGGTGTCCGGGGGAGAGGGGTCGGCTGGCGGCTTGCTTAATGGTGTTGGCATCGGAAAAATCGAACTAAAAATAGTTTTAAATTTTGTTTTTGGTGCGAAAAATTTGGTGCGAGGTGTGTAGTCCTTCCCCTACCGGAGCTCAGTTGCGGCGCGGTGTCTGACCATGACCACCACCCCCTTGCTATGATCCAATCCACGGATTAATTCTATCAGTGGGAACTTGGGAAATCGAGCAAATGCTCTTCTCAATGCCGTCCATCGGAAATCAAGCAAATGCTCTTCTCAATGTGGTCCATAAGTACTGATGAAAGAAACCTAATTGGATTGATTTTTATTATTAATACATTTAAAATTGAGAAAACGAGATGTCACAATCGGTTTTATCACTTCTTCCACAAAAATCATAAGGGAACGAAATATGATTTGGAGTCTGAAGTCTGAACATCCAAACAACATGGCTGAATGTAGGCATATGCAGAAATGTGTTTTCAGTACTTTTACCCATCCAACTTCTTCCCCTAAAGATCCTCAGCGGTGTGGCCACTTTCGTGAATGGTGCAGATGATCAGGGAGCTTCTTGCCTTAATGGCGAAAAGCAAACTTTTATGGATTTTCACTTACATTATTAATTTATTCAAAATTGAGTTCAGAAAAGTGCTGCGAGAAATCATTCTCATTCGATTTTAATTGCCTACCAGAACGGAATTGGAGCGAAACATAAATATATGGGAAAGAGAAGTGAGAAAAATGAAAAAAAGTCTGACAAAAATGTAAAGTATTTGACAGGAAAGAAGAGAAACAAATGACAGGGACTGACGCACTGACTGGTTGTGGGCAGGTGAGTGGGTGGGAGGGAGCAAAGACACAGTCAGACAGGAAGGAAGGAATATTGGGAGGGGGCGGTAGAATAAAACTCAAAAGTGTTGTCAAATTCAAATGTGCATAATATATTGGTGTGGAAAGGGGAGGGAAGAGGGTCTGTTGCTGGCCGGAGAACAATTTGCAAAGACGAGATTATCCCAAATGACTACTCAAATTCAAATATGAATGTGTCTTCAAAAACAGCGAGAAGAACGGGGAAGGAAAGATGTAGGGAAAGGGATAGCAACTGACTTGTGAGTGAATTAATGAATGAATGATTAGATATTTAATGAATGATTAGATATCATTATTACGCTGTTTTGCATGAGATGGGAAGATGAAGAACATCGATTGTTGGAAAAAGAAGTGTGTATGATGGGGGAAGGGAAGAAAGAGGTGATGGCAAGAAGAGTTGAAAGCAACGAAGAGTGTGATGATGGGGAGGGGGACACTTATGACAGCGCAGCAGCATAACGGAAAGCTTTCTTCGTTGTTGCTGCAGCTGTGTAGGACGTCAAGCTTCTGTGCGCGGATGTGGTGGTACAGGTGCTGCACAGACAGACAGAGACAGAAGACACTGTGAAGAGTCACAACTAAAAGGGACACAAAGTGGAAGTGATCAAAAAAAAAATGTGAAGAACATATCAAGTTGCTGCCATCATCATGATCACAGATGAGGAGGAGACAAACTCCTGGTATATTTTGATTTATAGATTCCTGCTTGCATTTTTACAATAATACCAGGACATTGTCTACATATTTTCTGGGGAAAAAATTCTATCCAATAGATACAAATCTCTTACCCCGGATTTTGGCACAGACACGGAGGCATGAACATCATGGACATTTGTCGGAGCAGGATTTTGTTGCTGTTGTTGTGTGGATTTGGATACGCAGGCATTTCTAGGACTGGTGGCACCCGTCATCGTCGTCGTCGATGATCCGCCGCTCCGATTGCAAACGGCGGCACCGGCCGCATTTGATGCTGTCCTTGAGCGATAGCCTTTTCCGCTTTCCCTCCGCTTCCGCGGAGTGTTGACAACGGATGAAGAAACCGAGGAACAATTGTTCAACATCGTGTTGCCCGTCATCGGCAATCTGCATAATGAGAATTGTTTGAAATCAGAAGAAATATATCAAAAAAGAATCTAAAAGAATATTCTTCTATAAAAAAAAGCATTTTCGGAAATTAATGTAAAGGAGTTGGCTTTGAAGAGAAAAATTCTCTGATGAAACACTCACTTGAGCCCGTTGGTGTTCATCGTCATCTGTTGTGCTTCACCGCTATTGTTGCTTTTGTTCCCGCATCCTTCATCATCCTGCCGTTCTACAGATAGGCAGCCTTCGTGCTGTTGTTGTTCGGATTCAATCTGTTGCAGCCATTTCTGATGGTTGTGCTTCAAGTTGATGATGAGTTCTAAAGCAATATTTCTGTAATGTTTGAAAATTTCTCCTTTTTTTAAACCTGGTTCAGGCAACCCGGGAAGTACGGGGAACAGTCCGGCCTCGTTGAGTGCCATCGCCAACGGGTTCACAATGTGTGCGATGAATGAGTCCTGCAGCTTGGCCACCGCGGGATCATTACGATCCATGTATGGACTGACAGCCATATGCCTGTTCTTCTCTTCATCTCCCTATTATAAAAATTAGAATAAAATTGTTAAAATGTTTTCGTTTTGTTGAAACCTTTGTAGTCTTTTCTTGTTTATAGGAAAATCGATCAAAGGACGCAAAAATTCCGCCCTCCATTTTCCAAAAAACACCGAAAATGTAAGTTCAAAATCTTTCAGTGATTAAAATTAAATTCCAAGTTTCGTATTGATGTGAGTTCGTTAACATAAGAGAGAGATTCCAATTTCGAAAGCTTGGGGATTCCAGACGTGACATGGATTAAAATGAGCCGTGCGAAAAATGACGAGCATTAATAAAGGAATTTAAAATAACAACGTGCGCAAACATTGAAACGATTTTGTTTTGTGTGCATATGCACTGCATATTGCTTTGAATTTGTTTGCCTAATTTTGAATTCGATGTACTTTGAATTTTTATCGTTTGACTATGTTTTCACGTTATAAAAACGTGAGTCATTTGTCATTTTGGCACTTGTATATTTTAGAAGAAATTTTTTAGCAATTCAGTCATGTTAGAATACGTAAAACCATGGTACAAAACTCAATCAATACCTGTTCATAAAATTCTTGACAAATGCGTTCAGTCCATTGCCGATGCAGGCTATACGGTTTGGCGGGTGAATTGATGTCCGCAAATTTGATGAGCATCAGCGAGACGAGCACCCGATCAGCCTGAATCAACAGCCATAAAGAACAAAGCATTGACCATTCCTTCCAAACCTCATTGCTCAAATCCATGTCGGGCGCACGTTCGTTGAACTGCATGATGATGTCAAAGTGCTGCTTGAGATCCGTGGCCAGGATGTACTCCAACACAAGGTACCTGACCAATACGATGAGAATATAAAAAGAAAATGAAAAAAAAAAACTCACCGAAACCGCTTCAACTCTGCCGAATCCAGGTTCTCGATAAAATGATTCTGGGATTGGGCAGTAAGTAGACGCCACGACTCAGCCGCGTGATGATTCTCCAACACAGAGCGGTCGTTATAGAGGATCGCCTTGAAATTGGGTTAAAATGGTGTTTTTTTTTGCAATGTGTATCGAACTGTCGAAACTGCTCTTTTTATGTGTATTTATTCATGTCGCGATTTTCTGTTTAATAATTTCGCATCCCTCCTTTTTTCATAGAACTCTATCTCTCTCTCTACCTTACGATCCTCCGATGCAACCAAAAATGCATTCGTCCGTCCAGGATGATCGTAGTCATGCATCGCAGCTGCTGTGTACAGTGCCATCAGCTGGAAAAGAACGATTTCACAAAAATTCGAAAAAATTTTTTGTTAGAAATTTAAAAATTTTCTCAGAGAAAAGCTCTAAGTGAGAAACAATTTTCTCAAATACCTACCTCCAATGAACTCATGCTCTGCGCTAGCGGAAGTGCCATTGAGACGGCTGCGTCGAAAGTGGCCTGATGCTGATGCACAAAGTGGTGGTGGTGCTGCTGCTGATGGGATCGTGCGGAAGAAGGCTGTTGTTGCGGCTGTGCTTCTTCCGCAGCTGCGCCATCTTCGCCTCCGTCGCCCCTACCGGCACAGTTTTGTTGGTGATGATTGCGCAGCAGAGATGGGTCGTCGCCATCCTCGCCGCCGGCGGAGGAAATGACGTGCGTCGAATCCAGCGCCTCCTCCAGCTCGTCTTCATCATCCAACTCGGACGAATGGTAGCTGAAAATTTTATAATTCAAAATTGAAATAAAAATCTTGAAAGTTTCGATTTTCGAGTAATTATAAGCTGCTTTATTTCACAAAATTAATAAGAATGATTGATTGTAAAATATGCTGCTATTTTGATAAATAATAACATCTTGAGGTATTTTTATGCTAATATTTTGATGTGAGTGCTGATAGTCATAAAGGATTTCTATAAAGGAAATTCATCATTATTTCTATAAAAATATTTCAAGCATTTTTAAAATTCAAAATCGACAGAAAAAAATTGAAATATTCTACATATATTCCATTCCTCTTTTTTTAAATATTCGGATTCGTAAAATAAAAATTGGCAAAAATTGCAAAAATTGGTTTATACCCAATCCTGGAATGACTACATACCCGCAAAATGCATGCACAGGATGGCATGTAAGGTAGAAGGTCCCGTGCAACACATCCGCAGCATGAATCCGATTGTGATCTGTGAACAAAATGATGAATTTCGACATAAAATGTACAAAAACCAGGCAAACTCACATGGAATATCCCAGTAGCCGGACTCAAGAGCGTGGAAATAGTTGAAGAATTTTGCATAGGAAATTTTGAAGGTGCGAAACAGGTCAGCCTCCTTGAAGATGGCATATGTCAACTTAAATGCCAAAATTTGTGTGAAAATGCCCAATATAATGCAACCTTTATCCTTACCCTGCTCAACACGCTCCGTTTGTGTTTTTCAGCAAACCGGAAAATGGGAAAGCTCCATTCCTGGACCTGCTTCAGAATCGGGTCCCTTTCCAGCTCGTTCCGGTCAAACACGGTGCCATCCACTGTTTTATACACGGTCGGTATGTTGGAGTCGTCAGGACTGAAAAAAGGCAAATTGCACGGCTTTACGGCCGGGAAGAAAGTGCTAATAAAAGTTCGACAATTTTTGTGTTAGTCAAACTTTGTGGGTCAGAAGTCAAGTCAACTCAAATCCATCGTGAAAACAAATCCCAAAATGCAATTCCCATGCATCGATCATACCTTCACAAGAGGGGGGAGGGGGGAGTCAGGAGGCCCTCAGGCCCAAATATTACGTTTGACTTTTAAAAAACCCTTACGTTTGAGACCCCCTCCCCTGACCAACCCCCCATTGTGAAAGTATGGCATCGATCCAGAATGCCATTGTTTGCTCTCCCTTCGAGGCTTACCTATTATGGAATTGAACAATGAAAATTGATAGAGACTTATAGTTTTGCTGTGCCAAAACGTTTTTTATACCACCATTGCAGTACCAAAACGTTTGTTTTTTGTTGCCTTATTTGATATTTTAGGTTTTGGGTACAGAATGTCAGCTGATCTTGGTTGATAGCTTGCTAAAGATCTTAGTGCTATAAAAGGACGCGGTTTTTGAACTTGGTACATAATTATCATAGTGTCAGCTGACTTATTATAGAAATAATAGAAACCTAATTACATCAGACCCGTACCGAAGGGGTGTAGTGGGGGCTAAAATTACCCCGAACGCCGACAGAAGTTGAAAAATCAACCAATCCTCCCCCTCTTGTTTTGTAATTTTCGATGAATTTTTGAAAATTTCTCTTAAATTTGTCATTTTTTTTCAAAATTTCGTAAAATTGAATAGAAAAAAATAGAAGAATAGAAGAAAGCATTTTTAGGTCATTTTTTCGCAGCCAATCTCATTAGGAAGGCGTTAGCCGACCCCCCCCCTTGCACACCTATAAGCCCCTACCCCCGAAATATTTGTATCAATTTAACAAACCCGGCCGAGGAGGACTGCTCACTACTGCAGCATTCTTCATCCGGCACACTCTTCTTCTTCGACAGCATCGGTGCTGCCGTCCTCTGACCGGTGCTTGGAGAGAAAGGCTGCGCTGCTGGCTTGGCAGCCACAACATTGGCATTTCCCTCGTGCGCCTTTTGTTCGACAGTGCCTTTGGTTCGGGCGGAGGAGGGGGAGGAGAACCCGCTTTTCGGCTGACCTGCAACAAAATTTTTAAGATGACAGAGCGGTTAAGGAAAATATATTGCCTTACGAGACCCAAGAGAACTTTTGTTAACAGAATCTAAGGAACGAAATCCGACTAGATCATCAGAGCAAAAAGTTTTTTAAGGTTAATGTTGCCAGAATCTTGTCAATAAATCGCGAATGCCTATAAGAGATTTCACTCGCTCCCAAAGTTTAGTTTGTCTGATATATTTGAAAAAAAATGACGGATTTCCATTGATGTGGTGTATCAAAATCTCTGTTCAACACACCCGTCATGTCGTCGCGTACCACCGGTAGGGATAAGGCGTGTGGTGCCGTCGTCGCTAGTGGCCCTTTCGCGCCCGTTGCACCGAATGATGCGGAAGCTGTCGGCGGCTGTGGTTGTGCTGTTGTTGTTGAGAGTCGGGGACAGTTGTGGTGATGTTCAGCAGTGCCGATCACCGAGACCACTTTGGCGCCCGTCGTCTTCAGCGATGAGATCTCCGGCGCGGAAGTCTTCTTTTTCTCTCTCAGCAGCAAGCGTTCTTCTTCATAGTCCTTGCAAAAGTGATGATGCTCTCCTCCATTTGGCGTTCTGCACTCCTGCTGTTGATCATCATCATCGTCTTCAAAATGGTTGTGGCTGCTACTGGTTGCACCCCCAATGCTGTTGTGATGGCCGTGAAGGTTCTGATGAGCCGGCTTCCAATAGCTGAAAATGGCTTTGTATTAAAAAAAAGAAGGAAGTGATGTCCTAAAAATATAATATTTGGTCGTTTACTCCTTCCAATCCCCACATTCATCAGTGGGCACTTTTTCCCATTACTAATGACAACACGCAATGAATTCAATGAAGAAGCAGTCTTCCTGAATCGCACATTCTCACGCTCCCCACACCCTCACTCCCTCCAGCCAGCGTCTTTGCCTTCCCGAGAACACATCATTCTGTCATGAATTAGTTAAGCCATTTTGCCATGGTGTGGGTGGGTGGCGGTATACAAGTTGGGCCTAATGGTTGAAGGGGGAAGGATTGGATGTGGGGGAGCGGCGGCGGAGTGGCACACAGCGCAGTGGTGGTAATGACGGCGGAAATGGCGTCGAAAGAAAATTGAACGATGGACAGGCGGAACAGCAACAGAGCGAGAGAAATAGATGGGGAGGGGAGGGCAGAGAGGCGAAAGCATTTATTGGCCTTTGGTAGCTGTATAACAGCGGCCAAGGGCCAAGTGTGTGGGGTGCGCCCGCCCTCGGCGGCACCCACCTATCCCACCCATCTCTGATGATGAGGCGAGACAGTGAGAGGGGAAAGCCCAAAATTAAAGGGACTTACAGGAAGGGAGTAAACCTGGTGGGACGCCAGAGAAGAAAAAAGAGACAAGAGAGTGAAGTGGACAGAGAGCGACGAAAGCGGCGCAGATTCGTGCCGACACGGCCAACAGCACCGCCGCTATATACGCTATACCTCCCTGCCACCTTCTTTTGCTTCGCAGCTTTCTTCTCTGGGAAGGACAAAGAATGTCTAAAGTGCCGGGTGAGCTTCATCGAGTCGAAACTGACTACTAATAAGTGTGACGTGCTTGGGATTAATTGGAAATGGATGGGGGGAGTTGGATGGGCGGACGTGAGGACTCTAGTCACATGCATGCCAGCCTTGACAATCCATGGAGGATTTTTTGTTTTTTTTTCGGAATTCATAATCCTAGCGATGAAACAAATTTTTCGACGCTGATAAAAAGAATCAATGAATATCAGTTTGTTTGTTGGACCCGTGTAGTAGTAGTGAAATCGGTTAGGGAGAAGGACACACATACCACCTGCGTTTCCGGCCCTCTTTATCAGCCCCATTCCTCATTGATGCATGAATTTTGGTTTTAATGACAAGAGAAAGCGAACATGGTCCCTATTTGTTCGCACCTGCTCGAACGCGGCCTGGACGGCTCGGCGGCGATTGTTGGCAAACCCGTAGCTGAAAATGGAGAAGATTAATAAATTCATAAAAATTGTGTTTTTGTTGTGAAACAAACCAGAAGTGACGGTGGAGAAGGTGATGTTGGACACACGCGGCTTGGAGGTCTAAAAATAATAATAATTGAATGGGAGGACGAAGATTGTGTTTGGATTTGGCGCAATAAATGATGTATTGACATTATGACGAAAGAGGAGAGGATTCGGATGAACTAAAGCGGCTGATAGAGCGTAAAAGGCGTAAGCTATTTACTTTTATCCGCTTAGCATGACATAAATTGGCATAATTATTTATGGAATATTAAATTGGTTGGGAAAAGTGAAATCAACCAAAGAACTCTGTGGGCTAGGGGCTATGGCTAGTAGGTATGGATTTTGAATTGGAGGGAGGAATGGCGCAGAGCCTCGAAAGCTTCGCCTTAAACTGAACAGATAGGCACATTTGGATAAAAAAAAAGTTGAGAGCTGTGGTAAAAACGGGGAATTAAGAGAGAGGCTAAGCAAGAGATCGCTGAAAATTTGGCCCATACCATCTTCATCAATCATCATCATAATATTAGATAGAGAAAACGAAAAGCCTCCACTTCACCCTCCCCAATCAACATTGGCAAGAATTGCGATAACAGCACAGTATGTGTGTGAGTTCTCCTGTCCTCTACTCCCGGCGGCCAAGGGGGAGGGGGAGAGTAAATTGTTTGCGTCAGAGGCGCAAATGGGGAGAGAGCGCAACAAGCGACTCTGACTGTGAGTCAACGGAGCAGCACAAACAGGGATTGTGCCCCTTTCCCCTAACAGATTATCCACCACCAGTCAGTTAATGGCTAAGGCATTGGCCAATAAGAAGGCATATCCATTTTGTGAATGAAAGGCTGCCAAAAACAAGCAGATAAGTATTCATTCGTCCCCAACAACAAAGAGGCGACGCAGACAGACGAACGGACTTAAGCGCTTAATCTGTTGTAGTTAGTAAGCCAAACGCCCTACACAGGAGGGACGACATTGCGAGAATGGCATACCAAACTCAATTCATCGAGGGATGACTCATCCAACAAAAATTCCATTCCATTCATATTTTGAGTTTTCACAAGGAAGGAAGAGACACCCGTCACATGCACGCACATAACTTACAAACTTACAATTAGTCAGTGAAAAGATCAAAATGCAAAACTTTTTGGCATGCAAGGAATAATAAGTAGTGTAGTAGGTTCAACAAGTCCACACAAACATCACTGATCGTAGTCACCAACAAAAGTCATTAAGCAAAATGAGCTTAGCCGAGAATTCTTTATTCAAGTTTTATCATTTTTTAGAGAAGACATCTTTTTTAAGCAATTTTGGAAAAAAATATTTTAAGAGTAAACTTCGATTTTTCCTATTTTTCGAATTTTTATGAGAAATAGTCAAAATGACGCGGAAAATTTTCAAGATTATATGAAAATATAATTTTATGGGTGCATTTCGACTTGTTTCCCAAAAAGTGTTGAAGGACGAAAAGAAAATGCTGACAAACCCGAAAAGAGGCAAAACATTGAAAACATGGATTTATATTTGCACTCTATAGGTTTCAAATCGAATGTGTTTTCCTTACTTACATTAGGGCTTCCCGGGACTGCAGTTGAAAAAAGAATTTCCATATAAATTCTCATCCAACTCATTTCGACAAAAGCCGTAATGAGGTTTTTGAAGTTTTAATTGTATGAATGGGAGGAGATGGTGAGATGGAGGCAAAGTTGATTGGTTTGGAGTTCAGCTCTGTCGCTCTCTCCTTCCATAAGCCAAACGTAGACAATTTCCCGAGTGTCTTTTCCATCCCAACAGAAAGGTTGTCCAACAGTTGTTCCCCGTACGGTTCCACTTTTGGGGACGCCGAAAAAGCCTGCCCACCGCGTGTGTGCCCCCATTTTATTCTGAGAAAGAAAAGTGCTGCCGGCTGGCTGAATAAAGCGAGATGGAAGACGGGAATTCCATTTTATCCGAAGAAAGAGAAAGAAGAGTGAATGGGGGAGGGGGGGGGAGGACAATGTTGTCTGTCTCTAA
>JAEHOM010000571.1:0-11136 GCA_016433075.1 Hoplolaimus columbus | reverse complement strand
TACCTAGATTTTCCTGGATTACTGGATTTCCTGGATTTTTAGTCCAGATAGTCCAGTATCCAGCTAATTGTCGAATCCAAGTCCAGTATCCAGGATTTCTCAAAATCCCGGTCAATGTTAGTACAGGGGTGTCAAACAATCTAATGGTTCAAAGGATTGGCGCCAGTGTGCGAGTGTAAAATGGATTGGCTCTGATTGGCCGCCATCAGGCACGTTTGGGGGGGGGTACACAGGGTACGTACCCCCCCCCCTAATAAGGCCGAAAATAAACATTTTTTCGGCTGCCGGGAGAGAAAGGGAAAATATTCGAAAAATTTCAGGAAAATTTCGAAAACAGGTCAAAATTTGATCAATTTCCATATCAAAAATGGTCTAAAATATCAAAAAAAAATCCCCGGCGGCGCCTATCGACACCGCCGGCACTCCCCAAACCAAAAAAAATTCAACTTCCTTATCCAAAAGGGCAAAATTGACTTTTCATTGGCCTGAAAATGCATTTTTGAATGAAAAATGCCTTTTTTGATGTAAAAAATGTCAATTTTTGCAAATTTTAGCGCAAATTTTTCAATCCATCTCACATTCTCTCGCCCTCTTTCGCTGTCTGCTTTTCTCATCAATACGTCTCTTCGTCGCATTATCTCGTCTTTTGTAGGCGTTTGTTTGTAAGGATTTGTTGGTTTTGTAAGGATCATTGGTCTGTTGTTGGAACCTACGTTTATCTTCATAGGTGATATAGTAAGGAGGATGACCAATTTTTTCCGACGTTCAAGTGGGGTGGGGTTGAAAATTGATCATAATTTTGAGTGACCAATTTTTTTTTTGAAAATTTTTTGTTTTTCCGGCCAGGACTCAAAATTTTCAGAAAATTTCCGACGTTCAAGTGGTGGATCAACCCACCCTTATCTCATCTATGTTTATCTTTTTCTCTCCGCTCATCGCAATGATAGGAACTTGGGAAGTTTGATAGTTGAGTTTTGAGTTTAGATAGGCGTCGCCGGGAAGCGTTTTATGCCATTATTTCCAAGAAAATTGACCAAATTTGCCCAATTTTTACCAAAACAATGTCGCTATTTTTCACAGAGGGTTAAAGCTCCCTCCTTTGCTGGCGACGACCCTGCTATACACAAAACAGTTAGATGATGAAATTGCAACGGTGGCATTCAAAACTAAACAGATAGCAACGAATTTTACATACCAATCCAGAGTCAAACGATTAATTATCAGGGAGCGAGAACCATTGAACACAAGTAGATGTTTAAGCGGAAAAGATGAAATTTGGCTGATTACAAACAAAAGCTGTACAAGATAGCCAGCGGCAGCACTCAATTCGACATTATCATGACCTTAGAAAATAGTATTTCATTTTATTTTAAAACCTAAAACAAGGAATAGAGAAGAGGAATAAATTTACCAATTGCATAAAAAAGTATCATTTTTTTAGTAGATTAATTGAAATTATGGGGCTCTTGGGGTAGCCATTATTAGGTGCACACCCGGAAATGACCCTGCGCCCCGGAAATGGAAAAAAACCAAATTTATCCAAGTAACAAAATTCAGGTAACCCCTAGGTTTTTATCGCTCCGATGATGGATATAGGTGCTAAAAAAATGGCACTAGTTTTACGAAATTTTCAAGCCTAGAGGCCTGATTTTCTAAAAAAAAATTCGCAATATTTTTTGAAAAATGAAAATTGCATTTTTATATTTTGGGGTTTGGGGAATCCGATTCCTAAAACGAAAATACATTTGTGAATTCGTGTATTCTGTAGTCTTGACAGACGTTCGTAAAATCCCTAATTCTTATTGGTTTCGTAATTCCACGTTTATTTGATTGTTGTTCATCGCACAGCCACACCACTTACTAATGGGGATGACATTTGTTAAATCGAATACCTCAAACCCAAAATGTCACAAAAAAGCAATTCTCGTTTTCAAGAAATTAGCTAATTTTTGAAAATCAGGCTCCTAGGCTGAAAATTTAAAAAAAAACCAATGCCATTTTCGTTTTCAGCACCATTGAAAAACCTATTCCCAGTTTCGAAGCAAAAAAAAAAACTAGAATTTTTCCCTAGAAACCTCACTTCTGCATTCTGCAGGATTATCAAAATTATACTGAAATTTTGATCCTCCACCATTTTATTCAATATTCGGATTATAATTATTGCCATTATTTTCATCATACCCAGCCTCGCTGAGACAACGGGAAAATGTAAACCACGGATGACATCAAATTTCAGACATAAGCATTGTTTCTTGAAAACAAGTGCTCTTGAGCAATTTTTTATTTTGGGAAAAAAGGTCTCATAAAGAATCCTGAACATGTGACGACGTCGGAATAGTAGTTCATTTTGAATTTTCACCAGTTCCATGCTTAAATGACAATTGTTAATGAACGTACACGTGAGAAAAAGGAAAACGATATAAACAAATTTATAAAAAATAATGTCCCTCCAACCTCCAACACTGTGTTAATCTTCAAACAAAAACAGCGCGGCATTTTCACCGAGCTCAATCCGGCGGTTACTGTGTTGGACACCTTTGCATATTCGCACCCAGATTCGGACCCGCTACTTCATTGAATGGTTTTATGGACCCCCGCTGGCCAGTCCCCAATGGACCCCATCACGCTTGGACTCCAATATAGAAAAGTCACATTTGGACATAGTTGGTAGGGGTCCAAACTTTTTGTATGGCGGGTCCAAACGTGACTTTTACATATGCGGGTCCAAAGAGGGGATGGTCCAAATGTGAGACTAGGATGAGAAATTAATATAATCAATTTTCGGATTGGCTAGAATAAATTATCGACTAATAATAGTTTCGGATTTTTTGGTATGTAGTATGTACATAAAGGAGGTCCCTGACTATTTTTCTTATCAATCGATCTGAATTTAAAAGAACGATCTATTGAATCGAAAGGACTTTGGCGAAAGGTAACAGAAGAAAGAAACAGGGAATGAAAAATGAGAAGCTAACTTGTAAGCAAAGATATGTGAAGCAGAAAATATATGTTTCTGCCTGATGAGACCTGTAATTTCTGCGTAAAGGTCCTAATGAAATATGTCCCGAAAATCTCAATCCATTTTTTTTGGAAAGTATCCAAGAAGGAACATTCTGCAAAAAATAAAAATAAATTTGCCGAAAGATCATTCATTCTTCAATACTACAAAAATGATGGAATTTTTGCCTATCATGGTGGCCTATTCTCTTATTAGCTATTGGGTAGAGAGCGCGGCAATGTCTATGCCCGTCTCCATCCCAGCCCACCGCAGTTTAGGCGGATGTAAGGAATAAGAAAAGAAAAAATCGAAAACTTGTTTCAGAACATGAAATAAAATGGATCCCTAAAAGGTATTTTATTAAAACTTTAACAAATGTTTCTTGATTATTAAAAATAAATGTTCAATAAATTTAAATCATTATTTTATTACCAATAGCTTGAGTAATCGGTCCGAATACTTTAACCCTTCGCCCCTTGACTGCAAAAGAATCAGATAATTCATCTGTGATGATAAAAGAAATTAAATCTTGAAGAAAAATAATGTTAAAATAGAGTTATTGATAAAAATATAGCAAAATTTTTTGAAAATCAAATTTTACATAGCGACTACACAACTTTGGATGCTTATATCATTCCTTGTTTTTATGCTTTTTCCATCAAACAACACTTACCAGATTCACATGTTCACATCAACAAACAAATAAATTATGGCGTATAATGTTAAAGTTTATCAAAAAATTTGCTAACTTATTTGATTTTATGTTAAGAAGATCCACATCTAATACTACGATACAGTATTCACTTTTACAACAGGTCGAACTGATCACTCTTCCAAAAAGATACAATGGTGCCAAAATTTTAGAGAACATTTTTTGTATTTCTGACGGCTATTTATACTTTAAATTTAGACACCAATGTTTTTGGAAAAGTGGTCAGATCGACCTGATGTAAATGTGAATATTGTAGTATTAGATTTGGCTATATTTCGAGCATAAACTCAAAACTATATGTTGCTGTCATTCATAGACCTTTGAATTTTTCTGTTAAAAAATCCTATATTTTAGTGCATTTTGGGGATATTCGGTTCTGTTTCTGTTATGGTGAAAGCCAGGGCCTTATTTAGACAGGAAAAAATTTCGGAAGGGGCGCCCCGTGGCTATAGGCTTGCTGAAAGCAGCTGGGATCCGTAATCTTTGGACAGTTTTATTGAGCATCTAAAATTATGTCATATGAATTGTTCAATTTTTCGAATTATCAGGATTTATTTTTTTAACTGAGAATACAAGATTTTCAAAAAGAAAACTTGTCAGCTCAATTTTTTGACAAAGGTTAACATTATACGTTGAAAATTAACATTATACGTTGAAGGTTAATATTATGTGTATGTCATTTTTATGATATGAATCTGGCATGTGTTATATGAATAAAAGAGTATAGAATTAGGAATAAAATTTGCATCAATGGTTGTTGAGTGCCAAGGAAAAAAGAAATTTTCTTTTTGCTTTTCATTATAAAAAAAATACAATATTTCGCCAATAACTTTACCTGAATTTTCGGATCATGCCCTAGAAGTTTCACAACTTCATCTGAATTAGAAATTTACTTTTGTTGTTATTTTCAAAAGCGAACCGTGGGGAAGAAGATCTTCATTGTCCAGAAGCAATCGAAAAATAATCTTTTACTCGCAATTTATAATAATCAAAATATGCTTTGAAATTTATCAAACCGAATAGTAAAGGTCTGGTTAATGTCCATCAACTGTCTTATGTAATCTTGCTGCTTTTCCTTTTCATCTCGCTTTGCAATGTATGAAAACAATTTGTGCTGATTTATCACTCCAAATATAGCCGGATCTCCAAGAAGCAGATATGTTTTTATGGCATTCTCATAATCCCTGAAAAATTCTCGAAATCACAATTACAAAAGGCAATTCGAACGAAACTGCTATAACGAATAATTTAAAATAACTTATGTAACTACTGTGTTACGCGTTTTGTTTGGGCTGAGACCAAGGATGTATTTAAGGGGGCACACGGGGTACCCATAGCATGAAAAAATTTTAGGAGACAGAGAAAAATTTAAAAAATTTTAAAATTTCGTTGAAATGATCAATTTCATCATTAGCATAAACAGCCAAAATCGCCAAACTTTTCTCCGTCGACGCTTTTTGGCCTAAAAACGCCAAACTTTTGGCCTAAAAATGCATTATTTAGGCGAAAGAGCCTTTTTGGCCAAAAATGCCGACATCTATCATACTCGACAACTTATTAAGTACATATCACGTACTGAAGTTGTAGGAGCAAAGTTGCCAAGCCATGTAATATGTAGCCTCTGTCTTCATCACGAATAAGTTTTACCGAAGAATCCTTCCCAGATTTCCCGCCACTCATTGAAACTAATTTTTTGTTCCTGTCACTGAAAGTGATTCGTGCAAATATCTCATCCTTAATTGAATCTGAATAAGGTAAATTCAGACAGCAATACCAAAATTAATTATCACGAGCTCTATAAATGTCCGCATTCCAGTGTGATATGATGGCATCAAATAATTTGGGTCTGCTATAAAGTGCCGCCAACAGAATTGATTCGTAGCATTCAGGTTCAAGTTGTGGATCTTTCGTAGGAAGGACGGGAACTAGCTTGAGGATCTGGTGGTGACGCTCAAATTCATTAACATAAAATTCCCATTCTACTTTGTGCCGAGAACACACCTATATAAAAGCATATGGTATGAGCAATCAGTAAAACGAAGTTATAACTTGTGGTAGATAGCTAGCAGCAAGACCGTAGTCCTTACGGTCAATCAAGTAATTTATCAGTCTCTTTCCAACTTCCAAAACCGAATGTTCTTGCAAGGAATCGCAGTTTTTGATGGCGCATTCCAATGCGCCTTCAAACAAATTGTTTTCTATGAACCAGGATATACGATCATCAACTGAGCAGGGAGCTGCCTAAAGATTATGGAACATTAAAAAAAAGTAAAAGGAAAACTGTAGATCCCTTCTTCCAAGTCTCCCCATCTATCTTCTATTAATTGATAATTCATCAGGATTAATGACAATTGTTGCAGGTTGCAGCTAACCTCAATAATCTCACGTGGACTCATCAAGAAATAAATGCTATCTGAAGTTAGAGAACACATCGCAAAACGGTGTAAAACTTTTAAGTCGACATTTCGCATCTCGATCGTATCTTCCGCAATTATCACATAATCTTGCATAGAAGTAGGCCGAAGGAGTAACAATTGTGCAGAAAAAGGTTCATTTCCAAATGGATGCTCTTCATCCTTAGACAATAATGTGAAAACTTTTTTATCAAACAAGAAAATTTTTTGCCTATCGCAGAAGCTAGCCTATTGCTCTTAATCCCTCCTAAAATTTTCTGCGACAAATGGGCAAGGTGAATTATCCGTTGTAATCGTTCCAGAACAATTTTTACCTGATTTGTATTCTGTGAGTCACCATTGTTTTTTATTCCAAAAACGACTAATTCCTTCATTCGTTTTTCCTCAATTTCTCCGATTGTTTGCACTGCTAATGGCGTTGGAGAAACTGCTGTTGTATTGGAAATATGATATTGATCCCATTCATCGGAATTTGAAAATGTAAATGACAATCCAGCAACAAAAAATTCGGGAATAATGAATCTATGCAAAATTTGACCGTGTTTAACCGGTAAATCAAAGGAAGGACCACTGCCATTCTTAAAATACGATTATTTCATTTAGTAAAAACAAAGTAAACTAACAGAATAGTTTTTCAAGCCCGTTTGAATAGAACAGATGCAAATTGTGTTAGACCAACCCACAGCAAGAGTTGAAGCATCCAGCCTCAAATAGAAAATATTTTACTACCTTTCTTAACCAAGTTTACCATATCAATTTTGGTGGATAATTTGCAGTGGGATACTGTTCAGTTTTGTGAAGTGGTTGAATTAGTGTTAAGCACCTTCCAAGTTTGCTGAAATTATTTGCAGTGATCGAATATCCCATCCCGTTCATTGTAACTTATACTAACAGATCGTAGATGCGTGTTCCTGTTTCATTCGTAAACGCAACATATTCATTCTCCCAAGCAATCGCCGAAATCAGCCCATCTCGTTCAATGCCCTTGTAGAGAATTGTTTCACGTCTTTTGCCAGCAAAGAGCTCAGCGCGTATCCCACGTTCATAAAAAACGAGATCACGGGCACCAACAATGAACCGCTGATTTGATCCATGGCGAGAAAAATTCGATGCTATTGCAACAACTTTAGCCGAATAAGGAATAGAAAACCGCTAAATAGTGTTCTAGCGAGACCACTACTAAAGCCATAAAACATACTTGATTGTATTCAGTGCTTCCAATCCCAAATACATTGACAATGAAATCATTAGCACAGCTTATAAAGTAATTCCCAGGAGCATCAATTGCGATGCAAGAAACAGCACACTTGTGGTATCGAGCCGACTAAAAAATTGTTTTTAGGCCCATTGAATAGTCCTGGGCATGGGTAAGAGACAGGGACGTACCCAGGATTTTGGTCTGGGGGGGGAAGGAGTACCCATGGTGAGGGCCCAAAATTTTCGAAAATTTTGAGCAAAAATTGACATTCTTCAGCCAAAAAAAAATGCATTTTAAACCAAATAAAGTCAATTTTGCATTTTTAGACAAGGCAATTGATACTTTTTAAGAGTTTGGGAGGTGCTGGCGGTGCCGATAGGCGCCGCCGGGGACAATTTTAGTATGTTGGACCATTTCTGGTAAGGAAATTGACCAAATTTTGACCCATTTTAAACGAAATTTGTCGTTTTTTCCCATTTTCCTCCCTCGGCCGCCGAAATTTTTTTAATTTTCGGCCTTGGGGGTATGTACAACGCACCCTGGGCACGTGCCTGGTAAGAGAGGGTCTGTCCCATCCACTATACACACATAGGATCAGACAAGAGGTGGAGGAACGCACACTGCATAACACCAAACTGACTACCCTGCCTATGTATATATTGAACAAAAGAATATTACCGAAAGGCTTTCATTGCCCATATGGTCGAAGAAACAAATCATGCCAGACTGAAACCCAACCGCCAGAAACTTATCGTGTACAGCCATGGAAGAAGCGGCATTGCCATCAAGCGCCTGAGATACGGAAAAATCATGCTGATCAACCGATTCACGCATACCCGTATTAAATTTCCAAGCACTCGCGAATATTTGAATCTAGGCTCAATCAAAACCTCATCATCTTCTTCAATAATAAGGTCATCAGAAGCAATCGATACACCCGTCATCATCTCAAGTAAAAATCAAACCATTATATGTACAGAAAAGTAAAATAAAGGTAATAGAATTTGCTCTTGTTTTTGAGTCGTTAAGCTCCGCATAAAATGTCAGCACTATTAGACGAAAATTTTTCTCAGTAAGCGGAACAATAGTCAATAATTAATAATATACTCTAATCAAATCAAAGCATCATATACAAATAATTTCTTCGAAAATGCAACAGAAAAAACAACAAATAACAAATTATGAAGGCATAAAAAGAAGGTTACAAAGCTTCGAATCATCCGTTAATCCTGCAGGTAATATTCTTGTATAAACAGGGAGTGAGGATGGCACGACCATTTTTGAAATTCTGCTAATAAGAGGATATATCAAATCAGCATTCGTATACCTAAATAATAATTAATAGCGTGCCTTTTCAACATGTGTTTTTTGTTAATTATTAATAATAAAGGTATTATGTGCCATAAAATCTGATAGTTAATAGTATTGTAAATTTAAAGTACTTGTGATATCCAGCATATGAAAGTAGCAGTTCCTGAACAAGTCGTATTGGTCTATCTTTCTCCCTGGTTAGGACTCCAGTATCAGTTCTCAGCTGAATAATTGTTTCAGTCAAGTAATATAACGCTTCATCAAGACGATTTCTGTTACTTTTCACAGGAGATAGATAGAGATCAAAACTGGAATTATGTCTTGTCTTAAATAATTCGCAGCAGTTGGTTTTACGATTGGACTGTTTTGTGTATACTTTTCCCTAACGGTCGAACCATAAACTCATTGGAATTCTCAAAGTGTCTAATTGCCATTACAAATATTATTTTATTCCAGGCCGAACACGATTCTGACACTCCATGACAAGGGTGTCTAAATATCAAAATCCAGAATTACGATAGATCCCAGTCTCTTCAGGAGTGAAAGAATCAAATTCTGCCATGGCTGCGCATGGCTTCAGAAATCAGCTCCGGATCAATTTTTCCCCAATGTAATAAACGGTATTTTTTAAGATAAAAGTAAATTTATTAAACAAAAAATGTACATGAAATATATGAAACGAAAGTTGATACAGAATGCCAATCAGAGAAATGCAGAGCAAAGTCAGTGAGACAAATTGTTTTCTCTTCTCTGACTTGTTTTATCATTGTTTTTCTTTTCGTTTCGAATTGTTTTTCGGCTATGTAAAAATTTCTTTTGAAGCCTCGCCGAATATATATATGTATATATATGTGTATATATATATATGTATATATATATACACACATATACTTGCGTGTGTGTGTGTGCACGCGCGCGTGTGTGTGTTTGTTGTGTGGTGTGTATTATTGCGTCTTTCGTGCAACTTAAGTACCATAATAGATTTACTTTCATTACACAAACTATTTCAGGGCTTTCCGGCCTTGCGTGTTGGTCATTATTGATTGGATGGTTATTTTTTGATCTTTCGCGATATTGGATCATTACTGGCCTTGGACTTTTCGTCACCGGAATGATAGATCCTAACTGGAAAATTATCCACCTTTATTCCATGGAACTCTTCCCTACTCCAGTTAGAAATATGGCTCGGTGCGCCATTTTAGGCTTATTTATTTATGTTAAAGTGAATTATTCTATCTCTCTTTACACTTTTAGCGCTCTTTGCAATGTGACTGCTCGTCTTGGAAGTCTGTCTGGACCCTGGGTGTTGTTTTTGCGCTCATTCAATGAACTCCTTCCTTTCTGGGTGTTTAGCATCTCGTTGACTGTTCAATGGATTCTTTCCTTCTGTTTTCTTCCCGAAACTTCCAAACAACCACTTCCACAGCAGATGCCACCAACTGATGTAGACTCTGATCATCAGTGAAGCACTGCTTTGCCCTCCGATCTTGAAAGTAATTACACTAAATTCGGTGAGACTTGGAATAAATCTTGTGGAAACCCAAAATATCCCCAGATCCCCACACAAACAGAATATCCCTGTACGCCATAAATATACAAATTCATGTTTTACTGCTTATGATAGATGTTTAGGCGAAAAGTGGTAAAAAGTGAGGCGAAAAAATTCACATTCAGAATATCGTTAAAGCAACCTATCTTTGTTGAAAGTCACCAAGCAATATGACACGATATACATGATTCACCCACAGGAGACTATTTGCGCATTTGTTCCATTTCAAACACGTCCACTTTAGCGATTAGTTTTATGTTATTTTTTTTTACTTGTTTTTTTTTATTATTACTCCTTTTTTATTTTGCTTATTTCTCTTTTGTAAAAATTATTTAAATTTGTAGGCGTTTTGCTTTTGTTTTAATGGGTTTGTTCTATGGGGATTTTGGATGTGGTGATATTATATATTTAAGCTCAAAAGAGTATCAGACGGTCCAGGGTTCACCACTGCAAAAGTTCAAAAGTTTGATTTTTTTGGCTATTATAAGGTCAAGCTTACAAAATATATTGGGAAAACTGAAATTATATAGAATTGGCCACAAATTATATGCTTAGTGTGGTTCGGGAGCTCTGATAGGCGCCTGTTATGATTAGTAATTTCCCCAAGTCAAGTAAGTGGTTTACATATGTATATCATCAATTCGACTTTTCAAAGTAATCTTCATACGTGAAATTTAGACAGAATTGAATGTTTTTACTACAATAGATCTTTGTCCAGATACCATTTATTTTCTTAGATTTTAGAGAGACAGACTTATTTTCGTATTAAGAGTACGCGACATTACTGTTATTCCGATTAGAGGACTAACAAAAAACAAAGAGAAGGAAGATTATGCCGGGATGCCCGATTAAGCGTAGTTGGTGTTCATACCGCAACTTTTACTTTTCATTCCATTCGATTAGATATTATTCACATCTATCTCTTAAAATCTCATCTGGTTTATGTCTCATCTG
>JAEHOM010000570.1:0-11146 GCA_016433075.1 Hoplolaimus columbus | reverse complement strand
ATATCACCCCTCAACGCACGCCGTCTCCTCCTTGACAAGGATGCCATCGTACCCCCCTCCCTAACACAATCAGGCCGTTCTCTCCCCTCGCATCCAGATACAAAGGTTATCATGATCAATAACCAACATAAACTATTCGAAAAGCCCCAGGGAGAACTGGAGAAACAGCTTCTTGGGGGTTTCACAAAAGACCAAGGGAAAGAAGCCGTGCTCAGTACTCTGACGGGATTATCACCTGACGAGATCCGGGGATTGAATCGATATACTGTCGTACTGAAACGAGTTGTAAATATGACGAAAAAGGGGAAAATGCCGTCCCTTTTCGCACTCGTCGTGGTGGGATCCCCATCCAGGGGTTTAGTTGGAATCGGACGTGGAAGAGGGGACGCAGCACCTACTGCGATGGATCAAGCGTTCCAACGTGCAGTCCTCTCGATGGACCATGTCAACAAGTTTGAACAGCGGACGGTATGGGGTGCAGGAAAGGATCTACAAGCGAAATGGGGTGCGACAGAAGTGATTATGCGCGCGCGGCCTGCTGGATTCGGATTGGCTGTACCTCCATCGCTTCATCGGTTGTTGACGGCCTGTGGTATTAGGGATTGTTCAGCCACCATCAGGGGGTCGAGAAACCCGATGCAGGCGTTGAAGGCGGCCATTCAAATATTACATGGGGGTGTGAGTTTACGCCATTGTATCTATCTGCAGAGATAGCCGTTTGATTATAGCATTCGTTATTTATAGTCGGCCGCACCTGGTTTCGGAGATGGGCTGGGGAACAAGGGTCAACGGAAAAACAAGGGAGCAGGAATGAGGAGTTCAACCGAGGTCGAACAACAACGTGGGAGATGGGGAATCGAAGTCGGCAGGCGGTTGTAAGGATTACGAGTAGATGCATACCTGGATCAATCACATTAGCATGACCTTGCATGTCTACTACCTCGGGGGAATTGATGATTCCATCGATAGACAGATCATACTAGTCTGGGCATGACAGAAAACGAAAGGTGTCAAACCATTTTACGATGCGGCATCTTCCACCACCTCAAGTTCGATGAGCGGCAAGTCCCAGGCCAAGTACGACTTCTAGAAATTAGGATGTCCTGTTCTATGTGTTTCCGGGCGCCAATTTCGGCGAACTTCTGGACATACCGGGGCCAAATTTGGATGAACCGATATGAATGCGACCATTGCGAGCGCAAGGGAGTAAGGTTTCGCCACGCGACAATGCATATCACGAGGCGAGGCTATAGCAATACTGGCTGCCATCGCTCTCTGTGCCTTACCCACTTATCCGGCGCCTAATCTTATCATTCAACAACACGCTCATCGTTGCCTGAATTAGCGGATTCAAATTGTGATACCATGCACCTCGGAACTGTCGACCCTATTGTTCAGTCGGGAACGAAAGAATGAAAAGGATCCTTATATTCGAATCACCATATGTTTTTCAGATGATCATCTCATCTGATCCATCTGACTCAACAAGAGGCCTCATCAAATGTGCTGTTGGCCAGCTGCTCTGATTCGGGATAGATAAGCGAGGTCCGTGACACATGCCAAAAGGCACGGCTACGATCGTGGAGGAGCTGTTCGATGTTGAGGTTAAGGGCCAAAGTGAAAAACTGCTTCCTGGAATATGAGCGTTTCTATCCGACACGGCCAGGTCCAGAATATCCTCTAGGACAGAAGCCATTCCTTGAACCTAAAAATCCCATGCCGTCTTTGCCCGTTCTTCACCAGGCAGATCAGGTCATCAAAAGGATAAATTGAAAATTACTGCGCCATGCTGAGCCCGAGCTGGACAAACTCAAATCCGACCTTTTTATATCTGATTCCGTTTTACGAATCTCTCTTTTGGATTGTGCCTTTTGTCATAGGATTTGCTATGCAAATAGAGGGGTGAATCGCTTTATAAGATCAAGGGAGATCCTTTTGTCATCCATCACAGCCTCAGACTATTAGGTTTCCTTTTCTTACCCAATCCTTGCATTGTTGTCCGTTCAAAACTGCATCTCGACGACAACTAAAAGATAAGCCATGAACGCCGTACAACCATTCAACCTCTCTCTTCCGTGTACTTCCCCTCTCCTTCACTTTACACCGCTTCGTAATGCACCCGTCTCGCAAGGATGGAACCTATCGTTTTCGGGTGTAGAACAAACGTCTTATCAACCCGGTCTAGAGGGACAAGGTGTGGCTTCCCGTACCACCTCGTTGGCTGGCGCAGCCATGGGATTTCAATGGACAGGTGGAGAAGCTTGGATATGGGGAACTGTCGATTCCAGTGCTTCCTACGACATCGTATGCGGAGGACAGGGTATGACGCACTATATCAGTAACAGCGCCAGCTCCACCACGAATTCGTTATTGGGAGGATGTCGAGGTTCAGCCTATGGGAATCACACCATGCTACTGACATTGGAAGGTGTTGGGTATTCAATCTCAATCACTGGATTGACGGCTGAGATGGGAGCCGGCTTACCTGGTGCATCCTTTGCAAATACCACAATTCCCGCGATTACGAATACGAATGATGGGCAAGTCAATCCTAGCTTGTACTCGTCCAAAGATGGTGATTGGGAGGTGGGAGCTGAATTGTACAGTATTACCAATAGTGAGCTCAGGCTTGCATCTGGAATTATCTTGCAATGGTGCTGAATTTCCTACTGAATGAATGATGTTTCAGTTAGCGACGGTATCAACTACCCTCGAGCCCATACAAATGCGTTGGGCTCTTATATGACCTTTACCTCCCCTTCGAATGCGGTAGGATGGTACCTCATGGGATCCGTTGGCTATGATCATGGCGGATTTACCTGCGCGTTGGACGGTACGCCTGATCATCCTTTCAACAATAATGATACTGGTGTGCAAGGCTGGGACGCGCAGTCGACATGGGGAATTCCGGATCAAGTATTGCGAGTAGTCCGTCATTAGCTGGTTTGTAGAGATATCCTGCTGATGTCACGATCCTGCTCTAGGTTCTTCAAAATTTTGGATCCGTCTACTACGCACACCATCACCATCAACAATTCTTTTGTCGGTCAAAATGTGCCCGGCCAGTCGAATGGTACTTCTACCTGGTTTGATATCGCTCAAATCATTTGGATCATTGATTCAGGGTGAGTTGAATATGGATGTGATGGCAGCTATGGGACTGACTCGTCTTCTTCTGTAGGGGTGGACGCGAAAACAAGAAAATAGCTGTAGCTGCGATTGCGGGCGGAGTCGTGAGCTTGTTCCACCAGACGGACAGACCATGGCTTATACCTAAAGATATTTCGCGTCAACAGGTCGGGTCTGTGGCTGCCTTGGCCGTGATTGTGGGAGTAATCTTCCTGTTTTGCATGCGAAAGAGGAAAAGGTTTGTAAATAGTCTGTGTATACGATAGAAGATCCGACGCTGATGGTTTGCCAACCTTCAGGGATCAAGCCAAGCGGGATCGGAGCCGTCACAGTAGGGTTTTTGTCGATCTGTCCGAAGGAGATATAGAAGACCCGTCCTCCACGATGATGAGCGGACACACCATGGAGTACTTTTCACTTCCTATGCGTGATGGGGAAGTAAGCCCTTGTGAGTGGTAGTGGACAACCCTTCCCAGTCATCCTTAAGCTGAACGTGTGTTATTCCCCCTCAGATTCAGCTACTTCCAGCCCACTCATGACGTCCAAGCTCAGTTATGTCAAATCCAACGAAGGGCTGCCCTTGCATTCCGTCCGGTCATCCATAATCACTTCCACCACGCCTTATCTACCATCAGAATCCGTACCAAGCGATCCTTCCCAATCCCAAACACCGCCTTCACGCTCGGCTCCCACCACCAACGCCTCCACGACGGATCTACGTACAGAGACGTTGGCGCCACCATCTTCCCCTGGCCAACGGAGAAAGGGTCATTCAGGTACGACCCCTGTACTCCGGGAAAGGCGTATCAGATTGACGCAAGAGGTCGATGCTGGACCTGCAACGGATATAGCTGAACCAGGCAGACGTGAAGAGCTCATCCCTCCGAGATACGACGAAAATTGGAGATCTTCCAGTTCTTATAGCTTGCCTCAGGTACCATCTCCATGATGGACAGGAGGCAGTGCGGCAGTCTCTTATTCGGCCCACGGGTTGGTTTATTGCTTCTCTTCGGACGTTACCGAAAGTGGGTAGCCCTTGGATAGTTCAAATGAGAGCTCGAGAAGAGGTGATAATGAAGGGCTTAGTTTGGCGGACAATATCTTCGTATATATGGTCATAACGGGAAATTTAAACCCTAACAAAAGTTGTAATATAATAATGATTCGGAGTCGTTGAACGCGATTCCCACAAAGTAAACAGGGATATTCGATTAATCATGATATGACCGAACAAAAGGAATAAATTCGGCTTACAAATGGAAAGGGCAGCACACCTTCACCGGGATCAACTGTTCCTTCGGATTCTATGCCACATGTGGGGAATACCGGTGATGTGAAAACATGCTCCTTGGCGTCATGACATTGCGTGACGTTCCAAGCTAGTGAAATCTTCAGGGTGCTTCAGGGTCTAGTCTACATACAGTGGCGTAGGATCTTCACTCAGATCTCCGCTCGCCTGCAGCGGTAGTTTCTGGGCGATCTTAGCTAGAATAGGAGCATCAGTGAACGGGGAGATGCCGAAGATTGGGCCGAGACCGAAGAACATTCCTGTCACACAATGAGCAGATGAGATCGAGACTGAAGCCGGAGCGCTGGACTAAGCTACTAGGTCGGTCAGGCTGTAGAACACGTTCGGCCGTGACTTCTGGGCGAAACATGTTCTTTCCCCGCAGTTACCTAAAACCGGAGGCTTCGCGATACCATCGCCAAGACCTGACAAAGGAGCTTGAAACCATTTGGCTAGCTCGCTAGCTCAGGCTGTATGTTTCAATATACCCCTGTTCTGGCAAGGACAAACTGCTCGCAACAATATAGCAGTCGTATAAACGTGTGGTAGTCGCCGTTGAACCATGTGTAAAGAATGAATTTGAGCTGAAGCATCCTGTATATTGCTTCCATAGATTGCATCATATGCTATCGTGCGATGATCGAGATTGTGGTGTATATATGAATACGATGCCCGCAAGGAAGATCATTCTGCTTTGGACTACACCTTCAAGGATAATACGATTGCAATCCCGCCGCTGGCATCGACTACTGCAGATACTGTCATATTTACCCGGTCGTTACCGTCACTAAGGAACACAGCCCCTCCGACGAGATTTTCAGTTACGTTTACGATACGATCATCCTTTTGAAGAAGACTCAGAGAGGAAGCTTTAATGAAGCATTCGACGGTCAATAGAATTGCGTCATGTTCGCCCGGTGGATGAGCGACAATTGTTGACATCTTCCACGGCAATGCAGATATCGTCACTCGTTGAAACGCTGCTCGTTTCAGGGTGAATAAATCCGCGTGTCAATCCGCTCGTCACTAGCCTTTATCACTTCCTTTGGCTCGCCGGACCTTGTATCTTCTCACGCTAAGTCATTGGTTTTGAGGAGGGATCGGACGACCGGGACCTCGTGGCTACGTTTGGGGTACTCAAAGAACCTCCTTTGGAACAATATATAACGTCTAGACCAAAACGAGTGTCTCATTCTTGGCCCCCACACTCAATGATACGCAGCAGTTCTTCACTATCGCCCCGTATCGGCTCCGTCGGCTTTGACATATTCGATCAAAGTCGTGTCCATATGGAGACAACAAATTCAATCATAAGTCATCAAAAGGAAATCACCCTCGATAACACTCGCGATCAAAACTTTTCTCATCAAAAGGTTGAAACAATTTATTCTACCGATTCCAGCCCGGTTACACCCCACACTCTTTTCTCATACCCTTCTACGCCTACCTCAGATCACATCCGCCCTGCAGATAACGGAGTTGGCTTTGCTCAACTGGATACTCATCAACAAGACAGTGCGAAAAACATTAATCGCGAATTTCATCAAAGCCCATTCATCGGTAAGTGCCATCAATCTCAAACAATTCCTTCCGACCTTCACCCGATGGAAGGAATGACTGGAATTTGTGTCGGTGCGAATGCGAGGGCTAACCTAATCCATGAATTTCAGGACGATTCGGATTGGAAGTTTCTTCCTCTGCAAGTCCCGTCTCCGTCATTATACAAACACCTTCAACTCCCAAATCTGTCGGTGGTCGCCTGATATTTGAACGACCTGTTTTACAAAACTGTAGAGTGGCATACAATATTCATTTCTCACGACCACCGGTACCTGCAACGCCACACCCCCAAAGTCCATCAAAGTCAAATTGGGAAGATCAAGTCGATCCACAACTTCGATCACCTATCAAGCTCTCTTCGATGCATAGCTTCCATATGGATCATTCAGACATCAAACCGTTCTATCACTCGACTGCTCATCTGCATCAACCACAAACTCCTTTGGAACCGTTGACGTCTTACTCAATGTATACCAACTCGGATACAGGGCATGTGAATGACACCATGCATTTGCGCAACGCTCCGAGTACAATGCACAACAAGCCTCATTTGCGAGTGTCGACGGATCCTTTTGTTGGAGGCTCAGAGTATACGGGTATGACCCCGACTCCGGATAGCAACATCTTCGAGATACAATACCCAATGCATCCAGAACTTGCAACTCCCTCTAGAATTTCGCCAATGTCTGTAGCGGAGCCAGCGCAGGGTCTCCAGAACAGAGGCAACTTGATTGCGCATAACGAAGGAAAGAGGCGACTATCGGAACCCGGTCTAGGCCTGACGGGTATACATACAGCACAGAGTCGGTCTGTCAGAAACCCATCTGGAATGACTTCTAGTTCCCGCGTTTCATCGAGCTCTTCGACGCAGTTGGGAATTCTGACACCTCAAAGTCAAGTGTTTCCCTACTATACTGAGTACGACTCGTCCATACCTGCGGATTATGGTCTACATCAGCATCAGCATGGACCAGTCAATTTGGAGACCGGGGTCAGTCTGGTTGATCACCAGTCATTCGTCAGCAAACCAGAACATGTTGATCCTGCGGGTCAGCAGGGTCTGCATTTGGCGTATGGTGACAGCTCACAAGATACGATGAGAAGGATGCAGCGTGGTGCTCCGCATCAACGCTCGCAAGCGATGCAAGCGATGCAACCTCGTCAAGTCTCACTGTCTTCGACTTTGGATACTTCCGGCAACCTTCGATCAGGCTATACGGACCATATCACCACCTCCAGCCTTGCGTCTGTCCAAGGATACTATGCCAATACACCGAATGCAGCTACTATAATCCGCTATGACATAAAGGGCAACGCTGAATACGTGACTCGTAACAGCGGTCCCGTTTATACATATAAGGGTCCAGTCGGCTATTCACCGTATGCTTTTCAACACAACCCACCTGTGTACTACCCCACATTGCGAGCTGCCGAAATACCTTTTACGTTACAAGGAATGAGACCGACTCTTTCTACCGACACCAATGTGTTTGCCTATCAATATGCTGAAGGTGAAGAGCTGGAGGACGACGAGCAGACTCCGAGTCAACATAGTCCGATGCCTTTACCCGAAGAAGATCATGAGATGAGCGAAACTGGTCAGGAGAGCGATTTGCAGAGCATCAAGCAGGACGACGAGGGGGAGAATGAGGCGGTGAATCACTCTCCTAGTGGAAGTACTTCTACGGATGAGGCGGATGAATGGACTCCGGATGTTTCCAAGAAGAGAAACGTAGTTCATGCTCTTGGAAAGTCGATATCAAAGAAACGCAAGCTTTCTGATGGCCTTTCATCGCGGAAATCTACGTTATCGAGGAAGAGTAGTAAAACAAACGTATCCGCTCATCCTCTAATCATTACCCCAACCCAGAAGAAGATTGTGAAGACTTCCGCAAAGCCGATTGTAAAGTCGGAAGATATCACGTATACTTCGTACGCGGATGAGAAACAGAGCGAGACTGTAAGTTTAACATTCGAATCAGAGGTGAAATCGAGACTCATCATTACATCATTGCTGATAGATCAAGCGGGAATGTTATACCTGTTCGTGCCGAGACCCACCTAGTTGGCGAAAGAGCACATTGATGCCGGATAGAATTGTAAGTGAACATGGGAACATCTTGAAAAACAAGGAGCTTATCTACCACACCGCTCTGTTCCTTGTTTGCTAGCTATGCAATCGTGAGCAGCAAATCTCGTTTGGACTGACAGACTGGTACTGATTCTTGTCTTATATCAGGATGCGGTATTTACGAAAGGTCGCATCGCAGACCTAGGCCTTTGATGGAGGAAGAAAAGGAGACCAAACCTCCAGCTGCGAATGTTGTCCGAAAGAGCAAGAGCAGTAGCAAGCGGAAGGAAACCAAGGCTCCCCATCTATCAACAGGGAAATCAGCCTCTAACGGGCCGGTTCAGTCAATCACACTTGTGGGGTACAACGACGTCGGTGATGCGATGTATTCGCCTTTTGATCAAGAGAACGATTCGAGTCGGGGTATGTTGTTGCCTGCAAGCTAGCTACATTTCGGCTTCAATTCACATGATGTTTGATAATTTTAGCGGTCTCCGAGAATCTTATTGGATATGCGGATCTTTTTTTACCATTACCGGGAGCGAAAACCTCCTCATCTTCCTCTAGGAGATCTCGAGCGTCTGTTTCTTCAAGGGGATCTACAACGACCTCTGACCGAAACATTGTGCCGTATCGAGCATTCGAGGATCAAGAACGACTCTCAGCTAGATTGAACCCGGAACCTTACCGGTCCGGCATGAATCCTTCTGCTTCTTCTGCAAAGCCTCGACCTATCTTCATCCAACGAAGCGTTTCCGGTATGTCAAATCAGCCCTCGGAGCTTCACCACGGTCATATCCAAGAACAGGCGGACTACTAGGTCTATTTGCATTATCTCTGTCGGATTCGGTTTCCGGTTTCACCTATAACATACCTCTTCATCATCCCTGTCTACTTCACCAGGATGAGGCGCGAAGCTCGATTTTCATAGTGAACTACATGCATGGCATAGGATTGTGTTTGAAAAGTCAGACAAGAAAGTCGCATGTACCAGGTATATATAGCATTCACGATGGCATCCCTTTCATGTCCCGGTGTCCTGATGACGTATTGCATGGTTGGGGTCGTACACGTAAGTCCAAGTTTAATAGTGTCTGTGACTACATGATGGTACACCATGTACTACCAGGCTCAGTCTTTGCCTGCTCTACTTTGAATGTGGGCAACGGCACTACGGAGACCATTCTCGAATGAATAGGTACGAGGCAGCCATCCGGTAACATGGTCCTAAAAAAGAATGGGGAATTAGCATGTATTACATGTCGAGCGTCAATATGGGCACTCACCCTGGAGGAAGGTACATTCCGTATTTGCACACCGTCCCAGAAGGAATCGCCATCCCTAACGGCAACATCGTCCCTGCAGCAACCCAAACGCCCCTACACGTCTTGCCATTAACATTCATGATATCCGTCTTCTGCCCATACTCGGGTTCTGGCCAGAATGGGACGGTCGCATGGGTTCCAAACGCTGTTTGGTTATCAACTATGGCAACTGTTGAAGGAAAAGGCACGGCTTCTCTGGCACTGGATGTTCTTCCTGAGCGAGAGGCGCTGCCGGATGTGGAGAGGGAGGCTTCTGCTTTGGAGGATGAGCCTCTACCGGAGCGACTGGATGAGTCACCGACTCGACTTGATGATACTCTGCTGGAGGACATGGTGTTGAGTCCAAGGGAGTGCCTTCTTTTGCAGAAGGTTTGAGGCGGTTGTGCGCATGTTATACGCCGTTATATCTGAAACACACGATTTTCAATAAAGGAGGTCTTGCAAAAAGGAGGCATTGCAGTGGCGTGTTGCAAGTTGCCGGCAACGCCCAGCCAGATGGCGAGATAGTATTGTATCACTCTGGATCCAGGTTCCTTGTAGCCTGCTTAACCCTAAGTCCACCTAGCCAAACCACGATCAAGGCAAATGCCCAAGCAAAAAAAAGCTCGCTGAGATCGGAATCGAACAAACGCGTCCGACGTCATGTCTCGGCGCCCAGCCAGTGTTTCAACGCGACGCGATTTCTTGCTTGCGACCTCGAGGCTTTGTTTTGAATGTTGACAATGTCATGAAATCATTTTGTTTCATCTTGAATTCTCTCATCTTCCTCAGTTTATATTCTACTCGCACTCATTCACATTCATCACATTCATTTACACAGAAACCACTCTGCTGTCTCTCAGCTCGAAGTTGCTTATCCAAAGTTCCGCACCTTGACCTCCAATCCAATATATCCTGTCGCATCGCAATCCTCTCAATCTCGGATTCCGCCAACCGGTCCCGCAACTCTTGAACGTCCATGCAGTCCGCGACCGAGCTCAAGGCGATACTATGCGCATTCGTACTCCTCCTTCGTCTCGCTCGTTCACTTGCAGCCGATTTACTAGTAGGTGAATCGTCTATTCCGCGGTCCCGTTCAGACTCCCCGTGCAGGTATACCTCCATTCCCTTCTCAGTTACGACCTCAGCTACTTCATGCAACGTTCTGATGGAGCTAGCGAGACTGATAGAAGAGGCCCGTTTGTTCCAGCCACCAACAAAGCTTGTCGGACGTTTGAATCCATTGTTCGCCTCCCCAATGGCTGACTTGCGACCGAATCCTTCAAACGACGTCGGCGAGCTCTGACAAGTTCTTTTGTAATGCTTCGGCTTGGGCGGTAGCGGTGTCCTGTGCGTTACTGAATTGTGTGGTGACTGCCGAGGTGACAGCCTCTTGTACACTACTGACTTGAGCAACGACAGCGTCCTGTACATCGCTAGCTTGGGTAGTGATCGCATCTTGGGCGTTGCTGGCTTGTTGAGCGAAAATCGCCTGGGCGTTACCGACCTGGACCATGACTGCGTCCTGGACGTTACTGGCTTGTTCAGAAACAACCTGCTGAGCATTGTTAACCTGAGATGCGACAGCATCCTGCAAACCAGTCGTTCCCTCCACCGCAGCATTCTGCACTTGAGCGGTCTTGTTCTGTACAGCAGCGCTGGCAGCTTCAACATTCTTCTTGCCTTTCCTTTTAACCATCCCAGTCAAGTCGTTGACTTTGGTAGTCGCAGACGGTATCAACTACCCTCGAGCCCATACAAATGCGTTGGGCTCTTATATGACCTTTACCTCCC
>JAEHOM010000569.1:0-11147 GCA_016433075.1 Hoplolaimus columbus | reverse complement strand
TCACTGGGTTGTGCTAACGCACACGCCTAACACCGAATTGCTACCAATTGTGCCGAGAATTTGAAATTTTTCACATTTTCTGATTTAGCACATTTCTTAAAAAATTTTTTACAGTCGATTTTCACACATTTCAATTGAATTTTACTTCAGGACTGACTGAACGCAGTTTGGTTTCGAATTTTCGAGTTTTCCTGACATTTTTCAATTTTCAATTTTAGGCAAATGGATCGTCAGCAACAATTAGCTGATGCGCAGAAACTGTTTGAGAGGAAGAAGCGCAATTTGACACGTAATGCGCACGCATCAAACAATGAACATGGTGAGGAGCAAACAGACACCAATGGACATCAGAGTCAAGGTTTGCCAGGCCGCAATTATGACCTTAGGCCAAGAAATCAAATGAATTATCGAGAATTAGCTGGATATAAGACTAGGAATGTAGGTCAGAAAATAACTTTAGGTCAGAAACCTAAGCAGATATTTGCATGGGCTATTAGACCACCCGCACCACTCATACGTCCTTCGATAGGTGATTCAATTTCTAGTTCGGCTTTAAATATGAATTTGGAGGCAGAAAATGTTGAACATCTTGAAACTGCAAAAAGTTTAGGTCAAAAAGAAAAATTCGGAAATTCCGGTCAATGCAAAAGCTTCTTTAAGAGTAGGGATGAAATTTTGAGGGAGATGACTGAAAAGCGATCAGCCCTAACATTCACTAGCTGTAGGGCTACTGGTTCGAATTCGGAAATTCTGACTACTCAATCAAATGCAAATACCTCAGCTATACCTGAACAGCGAGTAGAAAGTCCACTCGTGAGCCCAATTAATGGGAATAATCAACAATCGGCAAACCAAACAGTAGTAATACACAGCCCAAATTTTGGGACTGTTCAACAGAATCAGTCATCGACTAATGCGAATAAGGGAATTTCCCAACAGCAACAACAAACTTCAAAAACTTCAGGGCTAACTTTAGGTCGGGAGGTAAGTCAAGTCCAAAATGGAGCGAATTGTCGAAATCCACCATCGAATAAACGAGAATATCGAAAAGTCATTGATTCAACCGAATTTTCGGATCCGCTTGATAATTTTTCTCTTCCGGATGGGCCAATTTTTGGCGAACCAAAAGGTCGGTCGACACCTACAAATGAAAAGGACCTAACATGGGTAGTGCCTCAAAAAGATTGGCTTGAAGAAGATATTAGGGAGGAAGAAAAACGAAACCGAATTTTGGTGAATCCCATTCAAACCCATATTATTCGGAATAGACAAAATCGACAGGAGAACCAATCTCAACAAGGCACACATGTGATTGTAGGTAGGCAAACACAACCATCGCAGCTTCAGAATGCTCTGAACTCGGCATGCTTCACAGCACAAGCAATGAACAGTGCTAATGTACAACAACATCAGACCAATGTAGGGAACCAAAATTTGGGATCAGCCATTGCCCCGCAACCACAACAAACATATGTAGTTGACCAAAACATAGGGGGAACGCAAAGCAGTGCAACATTGCTAGCTGCTGGCCAGGTAAATCGACAAGAAGCTTCAACGTCGCAGCGCGAATTTCAGAATATGTCTGATAGGTGGTTAGAACGAAGATTCGACACACTAATGGACAGGGCTAAAAATGTGTTTGGGGATTACGGTGAAGCTATGAAGTTCTATATGGCGCATATGCCAGATAAGCAGCAGAATGCTAATGTCTCACACCCAAGTTTGGACATGAGTCGGCTTTTAAGTGAAATGGAAGATGAACTTGATCAGATAGAACACCCGGGCATAAGTAGGGACCATGGGAGTGATGTAGAGCATGAGTTGCTAGCAGCACAACTTCAGGCCATGAATATAGGACAAACACAAATACAAAATGTACCTACTCCAACCCCACCGCAGAATAGTCAAGTCTTATTAGGTGAGAATAGGCGGGATGAGAATTCTAGGCATGTAAGCTTCATTGAACAACCACAAGTTAGGGAAATAACGCCGATCAGTACACAGCGAAGCCAAATAGGTAATATCGAGCAAAATTTGCAAACACCCCATACATCGTATGACCGATCTCGGAACTTTCCGAATGATATGCGAGACCTTATGGGTAAGAGACAACAAATAGGGCATCAGGCTAGGAACACATTGAGAAATCCGCCAAATAATTATCAACAATCGACTAGTCAGCAAATATTGCATGGGCCGCAATACGGGTTAGCACCGACTATGCAACAGCCCACTTATAATACGCAAACATTTGCACAACCACAACAAGGACTAGCCAGTAGTCAACCAACATTGGTACAACCTGTAGGGATGATGCCGTTCCAGTTTCAAGCCATGCAGCAGGAGAATATGCAAATGCTAAAGGGTCTCTATTCTGCCATGACGAGCACGCAATATGCGCAAGTCATTTCATCATTCAAAGCACTCAGAGGGGATGAAGGTCGCGAATACATCGAAGAATTTTTCTGCCGTGTCGAAGCATGCACTAGAGACTGGCCAGCTGATCGACTAACGGACTTGTTGAAAGCCAAGATGAGGGATAAAGCGGGCACTACATTAAGCATGGTTTTGGAGAAATACGGAGGAAGAGTGTCTTACGACCAAGTCAAGCAGGAAGTAATCGAGAATCTTCTCGCTACAGATGGAAAAGAAGTCAGCGCCTTTGCGGATCTGCAAAGAAACGCCAAAAGGGGCTATGATGAGGATGTGTACAAATATGGCAAAAGAATTATGCAATGGGTCAAAAGTGCATTCCCGCATGCCTCGAGGGAGACACTAGACGATATAGCGAAAAAATATTTCATTGATAACATCAATGATAGATTCATTGCACGCCAACTTCAAAGCGATATAAACAAGGTCAAATATGACGAGCTCATTAACTTAGCACATAAAATGAAGGTCATAGACCTAAGTACGAGACCGCCACGACCAAAAGTTCAGGCTGATGAGCAAAAGCAACAACAGGGTGACCAAATACAAAATCAGCCGAATAATTCGGATAATCGGCCAAATCAAAATCAAAGCCAAAGGGGTGGCAATAATCAATATAGGAACAACTATCGTGGGGGTTATCGCTATAATAATTACCAAAATAGGGGCAATTACAACATTCAAAACAATTCGAATTCCAATTTTGGAACCCCACCACCACCTATTCAGGAACAAAATCAAGGTGCACCAAGAAATGAAAATTGGCGATCAGGGGGTGGTTACCGGGGAACCGGTGCAAACCAAGTACCCATTAGCCAGCCTCAACCCAACCCAGAAACACATGTAAACCATAATACAGCCCAACATTCAACAGTAATCGTTAAAGAAGTAGCTGAAGAGACAGCTAAAGCCGAAAATTCGGGCGAAACGACAAAATCAGAAAATTCTGGGGAAACGAATAAGGAAGTAGAAGTCAAAATAGGTAGGTTAGGGGAACCGAACTTTCGTAAGGCAGTTAGTATGGAAGAAGTCGATAAGTTCTTCGAAGATTTAACTATTGAGTCATTAAGAAAACCAGTGTGGAATCCAGCTCGACCGATTGCGAGTCCCTGCATACAACTACAAATGGAGGTGTATGGCGTCAGAGGCAAAGTCATGCTTGATGGTGGAGCGGAGTCGACAATAATCGACAAAGCTTTCCTCTACAAAGTGGCGAAGGAAAAGAACATAGACCTGCGCAGGTGGGGCTTCTGCTCAATTTACAACTCTTCGAATACATTTTGGGTGACAACAGTGGATGGTTCGAGAGTACAAATCGTCGGAGCCGTAAGGATTTCTCTAAAAATTTTCTACAAAGGTATGTCAATTGCTGATGAAATAGCTTGCTTAATTGCACTGTCATCAAATTACAATTTAGTTCTTGGCACATACGCACTAAAAACAATGGGTTTCTACATGGGTAACAGGTACTTTGAGAGTATCATTGAATTCCCTGAACCCAGAAACGACGATGAGGAATCGTTCGATCCCAACCAACCCACCACGTCCCTAAATGTTCATTCCATTTCATCATGTTTCATTCCCCCTCGTACATCAAAACTCATAAGAGTTTCTGTAAAAAATCAATTTGCAGCAAACATTGAACAAGTAACTAATTTATTGGTGAAGCTGAAAATGGAAAGCGAATCGGTCACTCCAGTCTCGTCGCCTCAAGATGAACAACAACAACACAACACTACAACGGTTACGAACCTGGCCGAGCAGGCTCATGATGTCAACACACAGCAACAACAACAGAAGAACAACGGCGAAGACACGGAGATGTTCGAGTTCGGCGATCCGGATGGGGCAGAGATGGAGGAGCTCGTGGGGCAGCTCAAGGAGAAGACAACACAGGAGGCCAAGGACGTGTTTGTCGCGAGCTTGGATGAGCGTCGCACCAAACTGCTTGCTCGTGCATTGTTGGACAACCGCAGCGACACTCAGTCATCGTCCGGTAAAGAGAAAAAAGTTGAATTTCAACTGAACACTATTATAATAAACACAATAGGACAACACGAGAAGGCGTCTGATGAGAGCTCATCGAAGGGCAAGCGACCCGGTACACCGCCACTGCAGCATCTGAAGGTTAATCGACTTTGGAACTGGGATCCAAATAATCCAACTGATTTCGGAGTAAAGGATCCTCCGGAAGAGAAGAAGCCAAAGCTCAGCCGCACCCTGTTGTTGGTCGGGCAACGGCCTTCTCCTCGACAAACACGAAAGAGCGGAGGCGGAAGCACCGGAACGGATGGGGACGAAGAGCTCATGGAGGTCAAGGCCGAGCTGCAGTCAGAGCAGGGAGACGAACATGAACGTGCAGAAGTCATTGATGAGGATGAGGACGACGAAGAAGCAATCATCGTCACCAACACTCAAGGTACAAGTGCAATTTGGTTACATAACTTTGGGTATGAACCACTCATCATAGAAAAGGACCAAAAAGTAGGAACAGCAGAAATTCTGGAAAAGGTTATCGATCCCCAATTTGAAATGTTACCGGAAGAAATTTTCGAGTCAACTCCCAAGTTGATTGAACAACCTAATCAATCTGTTCAAATTGGAGCACTTAAACTTAAGGAAGGGGATGAACTAAAAGAACTCATTGAACTTCTAAGAACAAAAACGGGTAAATTAGATAAAGAACAATTAGAACAACTTGAGGCTATCTGGCTTATGTACTCTGACATACTCGCACTTTCGGATATGGAGTTAGAACCTGCAAATTGGGTGGCACCTCCCATTGAACTTCTCTCGTCGGAACCTGTGAAATGTTCTCCTCACTACATTCCGTACGGTTGCCGCGCGAAAGTAACTGAAATAATTAATGACATGCTGAATCGTGGAGTCATTCGAGAGTCTCGATCACCGTATGCATCGCCGGTCGTTCTAGTCAATAAAAAATGTGGGGCACTGAGATTTTGTACTGATTATAGGCGCCTAAATTCTGTAATAAAAAAGGATGCATTTCCTTTGCCCAACATCGAACAGACATTGATGTATCTTGGCCAGAAAAAATTCTTCACATCGCTGGATTTGCTTTCGGGTTATTGGCAGATCAAACTTCGGGAAGAAGACAAAGAATGCACAGGATTTACGATACCTGGAGCCCTGTACGAGTACAATGTCTTGCCTTTTGGGATCGTCAATGCCCCTATGGTCTTCCAGCGCTGCGTAAACGAGATCCTCAAGGAGTACATAGGAGTGTTCGCATTCGTCTACCTCGATGATATACTAATTGCCAGCGTAAGCTTCAATGAACACTTAGTACACATCAAACTTGTCCTTGATAAACTTAGGGAATTCGGGTTTAGGGCCAAAGCAAAGAAATGTCAATTCGCATGCGAAACGATTCCATTTTTGGGTTTCATTCTGACGCGTGAAGGTCTTCGAAAAGATCCAACAAAATTCGACCCGATTGCCAAGTTTCCGGTTCCGCAAACAATGCGACAGCTGCAACGGTTCATGGGAATGGTCAACTTCCATCGGAAATTCATTTTTGGCTTCGCACAAATTGTCGCACCATTGAACAGGCTGCTTAAAAAAGATCCGACAGCGAAGACGTTGAACTGGACGGAAGCAGCACAAAAAGCATTCGATAAGATTAAGCTAATTATCGTTGAAGACGTAGTACTTAAGTATCCGGATTTTGAAGCTGCGGAGAAAGACGAAAAGTTTCGTTTTACAATTTTTACAGATGCGAGTAAAGATGGACTAGGGGGCGTCCTCACACAACGGGATAAGGGTAATGGTCACATCCGTCCTATCTGCTACTGTTCGAGACGATGTACTAAAGCTGAAGGCAACAAAGGTCCATCGGAACTTGAATGTCTAGGCATCAAATTCGCAGTCAACAAGTTCAAGACGTACATTGCTTGGCTTCCAACAATTGTATATACTGATCATGCTGCTCTCCCAGCAATGTTTCGTCGAAAAGAAAGCGTAGGAAATCCGGTTGTGGACAGATGGATTATGGAACTTTCCGCCCCATTTCAACTCGAAGTTAGATATTCGCCCGGAGCCATCAACCATGTTGCTGATGCCTTGAGTCGCGCACCATATGAGCTTGAAGAATATCCAGAACCTGAAGTAGTGCAGATCAATGCGATGATGACGAGAAGAAGGAGAAGAGCTGAAGAAGAAGAGCCATCGTTAGATACTCGCATGGAAGTGCGCAATCGAGAGGCAGTCGCAGGCGACACATCAGCAGAAGAGTGGGAAAAACTCTGTCGTGAATCTGAACTCGGCTTTGTTGTTGAATTCTTAGCAGACAGAAAACTGCCTGAGGATCCTCTCGTGAAAAGAAAGTTGTTACAGGCATTGGACAACTACTCTTGGTACAACGGCGCATTATATAAGAACACCGACACTAATGAACAACTTCTCTTTGTTCCATCTAAATTTAGAAAGACGCTGTTCGATGAACATCATCATGGTCAATTTGGGGGACACCAAGCTCAAGCAAAAATATACCAAAGACTGAAAAGTCAGGGATTCTTTTGGCCAAACATGTTTGCAGACATAAAATTTTGGGTGAGTCAATGCTTGACTTGTGCTAGGAATAGGGCTGCTCGAGCGAATCATCCGGGACTGAACCCCATTGAGACACATCGGCCGCAGCAACTAGTTTGTATGGATTTGATGAAAGTCGAAGATCGGCAGACAACGAGAAGAGGGAATAAATACATCTTCGTCATGCTGGACCATTTTTCGAGATTCGCCGTTGCTGTCCCTGTGCCAGATAAGTCTGCAGAGTGCATCGCTCAAGAATTTGTCGAGAATTGGATTTTGAAATTCGGAGCTTGTGAAAAAATACACAGCGACCTCGGGCGAGAATTTGTTAATGAGGTAATTAAGGAACTTACGGATAAGCTAGGTATTGGTAGGTCGACGACTTCTGGCTACGATCCAAATTGTAATGGAGCGGCGGAACGTTTAAATCGAACACTCCAAGAAATGCTTAGAAAATGCAAAAATAGCCATGAAGAATGGGATAAACGCCTTCCCTACATAACTTTTTCGTATAATGCTTCTCCAAATGAGTCCACAGGCCATACGCCTTATGAAGTGTTTTTTGGTCGCCAAGTTATTTTTCCGACTTCTGTTACGGCGCCACCTCGAATTAACCCATTCAACACAATGGACCAAGATTCGTATTTACAGTTTTTCCGGGAAATGTACGAGGAAATCTTAAAAAACACTGATGAGAATATAAAAAAGGCCCAAGCGCGCCAAACCGAAAATTTCAACAATAGACCAAATGTGACTCTGAATAAGTATGAAATAGGAGATAGGGTAATGGCTTATCATCGTCCTTCCACCACAACTCGTAACAAAAAATTACAGTGGAAATATTTCGGGCCATATACTATTACTCAAATGACGGGAACTGCTGCATTTCTAGTGCCAATAGATAAGCCTGATGCTGTTCCTATAAAAGTCCCGATAGAACACCTAGCAAAGGCACCAGATGGGTTACCAAATAAGGCTATATTACCTCCTAAAAAAAGAAATGAAAGCTTAGGAATCGCTACTATAATTCACATTAATGCAACCAAGACTAATTGCAAAAATAAACATCAATTTCGTCATTTTTTAGACCAGGAGGAAGCCGCACCAAAATGGTCTCTTGCGATGACGTGCACTGGGCAGAACGAGCACGCTATGTGTTCAGCCATAACACTAGGGGAAATAATAGGACAAAGTAACAACGACACATTCACCAACGCGCCAATTCGGAAGTTCAAAGACCTCCTCATTCTGTCCATCGTGCGAGCAGGCCAGATCCAGCTCTTCACCCTCCGAGCGTGGGCTCTCCAAATTTGGCAGGGAGCGGATGTGCTATTGGAGCATGTCAAGGATGTCCAGTGGAGCCCGGAGAAGGAGGAATACGCAACCATGAAGTGGGTGAGTAGCTGCACTTATGGCGCTGCAGCCCTTCAGAATACTGGAGTGAGACCAATCGTGATGGAGAACGTGCCGCCTGTGCTTTTGCCATTCATGGAACGCTTGACGAGAGCGACAGAGGTGTACAGGGCCAAAAACATCCTAGGAATGCTATCGATAATGAGTCAAGAGAACATTCTCGTCACGGACAACATTGGCTTTGCGTTGGAGAGTTGCATTCAAGGCTGCGGAATGATCCAAAAGGGCAATTTTGCCGAACTCACCAACTCAGCCATGCAGACGTGGTTCACAGGACAAGTGAAAATTGTCTATGTTGCGGTTGGAGGCACTGAACTCGACCGTCATTCGAACATTGACGACATGGATTGGACCAACTTTGGTCAATTGCTTCAATATCTGAGCAACTATGCTACCACGACCACCATCGTCATCATTCCACCGCCATTCAACCATTCGAAAAAGGCCATGTACTTCGCTTTCATCCGCAGATTGAAGGAACTTGTCCGACCGTTCACCAGATCGACAAAAGGCAAAATTGTCTTGGCACTGACCGAGGAGACTGAATACAGATCCTTATTGGAACTGTATCGATTCGGGAATGGATTTGACAACGAAACGGTCAGCAAGGATGGCCGATACACTGACCGTGGAGCGAAGATGACTATGCGTTGGATCACAAAGGTGATGGGAATTGGGCAAGTTGCCGCTACTCCAAGTCGTCCGGGTACAGCTCGTCCACCGTCGGTCAATCGACCACCGGCACCATCGAGCCGTGGTCCGGGATCTACGCCGTTCTATCGCCAAAAAGATCCAGAAAAATGCCGTGAGTACAGCCGTCTCGCCGGGTATGGACCTGATGCCAATCGCACTAGTCCCCGCCCCCCTTCCAGATCATCATCGCGCAACCGTGCACCATCACGAGCCCGTTCGCCTCGTCGATCACCGTCTCGTCATCGCTCACATTCTCGCGAAAGTTCGCGTCGTCGAAACAGTCCGCATGTTGCACCGGCAAGTCACTTCGCACAACCAAATCAACAGGCACAACCGCAGACTGTTCAGCAACCGATTGCTCCGCAACAGGTACAGCCAATGCAAATTGACCCACCTCAGAATGTTCAGGCAAATTTGCCGATTCCACCAATCCAATTTGGACAGTTCGGACAGCCGCCATTCGGTCAACCTTTTGTGCAGCCGGGTTTCAACCCCTTTCTTTGGCAAAATGCACCGGTAAGTTTCCAGCCCAATTTGGGACACCCTCCTCCCAACACTCAGACTTTGTTCGCACCACCACCACCGATTATGCAGCAGCCATTGGCTCTTCCGAATATTCGAGCAGTCGGAGTAGCGCCAACATTGGCTCAGCCACCGGCTCCCCAACCATCAACTGGAACACCATTCGGAAATGGAGGATTCGGGAATGAACAAGACAGTGAACAAAACCAACCCCAAAGATTGGGGCACGCAGCCGCACCGAGAGGGCGCCCAGCGCGTTTCCAGGGCCAATTTGGGTTCCGTGGTGGCCATCTGCGCAAGTGACGTGTAAGTTATGAAGTGTGTGGGAAAGTTCCCCTGACCTCCATCCGCATATAATCAATTCCCGCTTCTGACACACAGCCTTATTTAATCTTGATTTTTTTGATATCTATTCTCTATTAAATGTTTGATCACTCTGATCATTCCCAACCTATTTGGTTGTATCCCCCCTCTCTATCATCTCAATCCTATTTAAATTGTTCAATCTCTTATTTAAAATTGTTCAATCTCTATTTTCTCTTATTTTATTTAAAATCTCAAATGTTCATTCAGTCAGGCCACCTCATACTATTTCGTCATTTTGACCATCACAACCATCTGCCAGACCATCTCAAAGTTTTGTCACTTTCTCAGAATAAACGCCCAATTAAAAAATATTGCCGAAGGTCGAAAAAGGGAAAGGGGAGAAACTTTAAAAGACGATGAGAGTCCACATACCATCGATCATCCAAACAAACCGAAAATACAATCATGAACTGCCAAATCCGAGCATCTACTGTTATAGTCAATTTAGTTTTGCTATTGTTGCACTTAAACGAGGTTGTACTTTGTTTTTTTTGTAAAAGATAGCACATCAATAAGTATTTTTCTATTTAGTATAGTTATGAGGTTCTAGCGAAGGCAATATTGATGGCAGTGGCACATATCATTAAGACAAAAGTTGGGGATATCAACATTAGTATTACCGTCAAAATGGACAAATGGATTACTATGGACTTACAAAGAATTGGCGTAGAAAAGAAGGACAAACCAATTGATGTCTAAATGACGATGGATCAGGACTGTTAAATGCATTGTTGCTAATAAAATCCCCAATGAAGAGTTGTGACAAAAATTGTCGTTCATCGCGGTAGAGTCACCACATTGGTCGCCACAGCAGCAATGACCACTATCTTGTCCATCCATCCCTCCGAACCCATTTTCCTTGCCATCCCTTCTTCTCTGCTCATCGGAACACTATCGATCGTCCATCCCCCATACCAACGACCACCACCCAAACAAACACAGAATAGATACATCGCTATCGGGAAAAAATATCGCACATAAGGGTCACCACATTCCTCGCATCGCCGTCCCGGAAGGTAAGGCCCGGTCAAATCCCCACTTTTCCCTTTTCAGGTTCTGTTCGTCTACGGAAGCTGCGAGACGCAGCTCTTGTGCCGGCGGGGAGGTGTTGCACAATGCCGAGGACGTCATTTCCTGTTGGGGCGGGACGTGGAGGACACACCAGCCAC
>JAEHOM010000568.1:0-11148 GCA_016433075.1 Hoplolaimus columbus | reverse complement strand
GTGTGTGTGTGTGTGTGTGTGTGTGTGTTTGTGTGTGTGTGTGTGTGTTTGTGTGTGTGTGTGTGTGTGTGTGTATGTGAGAGTGAGAGAGAGAGAGAGAGAGGCAGAATTCTTCCTCAATATAAATTTTTGTTTGCTTATGTGCTTATGACATATCAGGGATTTCGAAATCAGTTATTACATCAAGTGTTTTTCTTTTCTTTCGTTTGAGAAATTAATACTTACCACGTAAATGTGAGAGATGGCAGAGAAGCAAGAGAAGAGATAGACTAATACTCTGTTTAAATTTGGATTTGGGAGCATTTTCCTTATTCTCGACCTATTCTAGAATTGTACCCCAAACAGCTCTGTTTGGTCGAAAAGCTGGTTTTTTGCGCTTATGTCGTCATCAGTAGTTCGAAATCTTTTATTGGTTATTGCTTATTGATAGCGAAATAGTACGCAAATGCGAGAGAAAACAGGTAGAATTGTAAGTAATATACAGGGTGACTCAATTTTTTTAATATGTGAAAAATTCAACTTTTTAGTTTTCCCATGTGGCAGTGGCAAATTTAGTATAAAATGCTCAAAAAATTCTGAAATTTTTTTGGCAAAAGTTTCATTGTGCATTGATCAGGAAAAACGAAAAACCCATTTTCTGCTTCTCTGACTCTCATTTTTACCTGACCCTGAAAACCAACCCCAGATACCGGAATTTCGAAAAACTAATGTCAGATTCGTGATCAGCACCCCCGAAAACCCCGAGTACCGAAAATCAGATCATATAACAATGATTTTAAAAATTCAAAAATTTGGCAACCTGACCCTGAAAACCAACCCCAGATACCGGAAATTCGAAAAACTAAGGTCAGATTCGTGATCAGCACCCCAGAAAACCCCCGAGTACCGAAAATCAGACCAGATTATTTTGATTATAAAAATTAGAAAATTTGGTACCCTGACCCTGAAGACCAACCCCAGATACCGGAATTTCGAAAAACTAATGTCAGATTCGTGATCAGCACACACGAAAACCCCCGAGTACAAAAATTCAGGCCAAAAAATTTGAAATCCACAACGATTGAACAAACACACAGACAGAATTGTGTCTATTATAGTATAGAAGAAGATTTTTATTTAAAATGTCTTTCAGGTGCTTCTTGCCTACCAACGCAACTGCATTGACAATCTTTTCGATTCTTGGAAGACGATAAAACGAATTGCGACCAGCCCTCGCGTTTTTCAGGCTTCAAACATTTTGCCGGCAATAGAAGCTATAGAGGTTGTTCGATTAAACAAATATATTTAAAAAATTTTTATATAAAACATACTATATACATCGAAATAAATTTTATTTTTTAAATTAATTATTATTATTTTTATATTCTAATGTCATTACCTCTTTGTAGATAAGACAGCAATTGAGCAGCCTAACTCGAGAAGCATTGCTTGATTTTATCGGCACAAAAATTGAATACGAACAAGCTGAACGAAGCTGAAGAATTTTTATCTTTTGGAAGATGCAGCTAAACCCTATCAGATTGTTGTTGTAATTTTGTGCTATGATTGGAGTTTATTTGTTTATTTAATTCATTGTTTTTCTTTCGATTGAAATGTTAGTGTCGAATGTCACCCAACCATAGCGTTACCAGTGCTGCTTTTTTTACTTGCCTGCACAACTTTTAGGCATATATTTTTAACCAAAAATTTTAAAATTACAAAAATTCCATTTTTCAAAAAATATTATTATTGTTCGACTTTATTCCGTTTATCAAAATCATGATAAAGAAACAAATGCATCTTAGCATGCTCTGCCGAAAGGCTAAATCGAATTGGAGAGAGCTTTTCTGAATATAAAAAAGTTAAATGTTTCATGAGAAATTTAGCAATTTTTTCAAAAACTAATTTCTAGAAGTATTGAAATTATTGGCGGGTGGGAAGCTAAAGTTTTTTTGGTTTAAAAAGTTGCGATTTCCACGGGAAATTTCACCATATTTTTCCTCTTCTTGTCTGGGTCGTCCCCGGCCCGACCCGGGTCGGCCCGTGCACACCTCTGGTTTAAATTCGCGCATACTTAAACTGAGGGGTTAAATGGCTTTTAAGTGGCAATAAAAAAATTCGACTTTTTCAGTTTTACTCTGAATTTTTGAGTTAAATGTAAAAAAATGGAAAACAATTGATGTAATAACAGATTTGAAATATGTAATGACGTCATATAATCGCATAAGCAAGCAAAAATTTAAATTGAGGACGAGTTCAAATTTTATTTTTTCGGGCTTATTCTGCAATTTCTTGTTCATGAAAGCAGTTTCACGCTTCTCGGCGCAACGTCTCTCGCTGAGCTGCAGTTCGAGAATGAGTCGAGAATATGGTCAAAAAGCACTCAAAAAATTCAAATTTCGATTTTTCGGTTTTCTACTGCCTTTCCAAGTAAAATGAAAGAAATTTTAATGCTAAACAAAGGTATAATGCGAGGTATAATCGTATAATGCGAGAAAAAGTCAAGAATAGGTAAAAAGCACTCAAAAAATTCAACCTTAAACAGAGCATTAGTCTCTCTTCTTCTCTTGCTTCTCTGTCGATCTCTCACATTTACGTGCTATCACGTTATCAAACGAAAGAAAAGAAAAACAATTGATATAATAACTAGGGTTGCCGGTATCGGTATTTTCGAGAAAAATCGGTATCGGTATTGGCCGGTATTGGGAATGTCGGTATCGGTATCGGTATTGGAATTTAGGTCGATTTCGGTACTGGTATCGGTAATACCGATTTTTCTGAAGGCATTTTTTATGAGCTAAAAATTTAAAAATTCATAAAATCAATCAAATAACATGCCTTGTAAAAAATTTTTCCTTATAAAATCAGTTATGCAAATAAGACAAATTTATTGAGTAACAAAATGTTCCTCTTCATCATCATCTTGTTCCTTTTTTCTTTTTTCAAACCATTGAAAAAATTATTTTGGCATAGAAATCGGATTTTTGGCCTAAAAAATCCACTTTTTCTATACAATTAGGGTTTGGCGGTGCCGATAGGTGTCGCCGGGGAAATATTTTGGCTGCGTGGACAAGGGAGTGATGGATCAGCATATTATGCTGGATCATAAAACAACGTAAAAAAAACAGTTACCAAAACAAATCATTTTTTTTCCGACCAAATATGCATTGTGATCAAAAAACTCTTTGCAAATTTCTTGGTAACAGTTGGTAACTCATATTTGACACAAAATTGCGGACATTGCATATGAGATTCATATTAAGATATTGAACTTAAATCCAAAAATTAAAATTATGAAATTCATTCAATGATCAGAAGCATTTTTTGTTTCCCAGCAAGCTTGCAACATCCTGAAGTGTCCTTCCATGTCCATCTCATGGACCAGCACTTTCCCATTGATGTCCTGTGGCGGCATCTGTCGGAGTTGCGTCCCATTGTTATTATTAGGTTCATCATTCACGCGATTATCGCGCTTTCTGCAGATGGAAAATAATTTGTCGAATTGGATAGAAAGCTGCCGTCTCAGTACGGGATGGAATCTGAAATTATTTTATCCAACAAATTAACGCTAAATGAAATATCGAAGCGAATGTTTGGCATATTATTGAATTTTCGTCAATGGCTGAATAATAAATAGCGAAAGAGTGCAAAAATGCTTATGCTTAAACATAACTTTTTCATCTGTTATCGCTTCGATACATTTTCAATTGGATGAATTCACTTTTATTTGAGTTTGATTTGCTGCTAGTTAGAAAAGTTTGTTATCGTTAATATACAAACGTCAACGTAATTAACGTAATTAGTAATGCATACCGTAACCAAACAATACGATACATTTTACACCATAGACATAGACTTGGTAAAATTTTTAACAAAAAAAAAATGCAAATTTTCTCACGTGATTACGGTCACCAGGATGCAGAAGTTTGATGTGGCAAAGATGAGACAGATGGTCGCGTATGAAAGCAGCAAAATGCTCGCCGAACCAATCCATCCTTGGCTGAACAGCAAATAGCTGACGATGGTCATGTAGTCGTTCAGTGTGTGCAACACCAGGGTGGGCATCAGTTGGCGAAAGGTGCGAATGTTTTCCGAAAGCTTAAACGAATGATGCAAATTTTAGATTGCCTTGCCAAGCAAAATTTAAATATATTTAAAAAATTGTTTTAAAAATCTTTTTTTTTGAAAGTAGTGAAAATTTTTTAAATTTTCTAAAGGTTGCCCACACTTTTTGGTGAATTTTTGGCCAAATTAAATAAGTCTTATGTGAAAAATCTGCAGACCATGCTATGCTCTGTCAGTCCCAGAAAAAAGAACACAAAATATCGTTGATGCCATTACTCCTCATTTAAAAATTCAAAAATTTTCGAACATCAACAAAATATTTATTGTTGTTTATGTTTTAATTTAAATATGTAACTTTTATATAAACATTTTGGGTCATGGTGCAGGAATTAGCTGACAATGATGATGACTGAAAGCTGAAATATAAACGACAAAATTTCTTATATTTATGGAATAGAAAGCATTGCAGATATTAACATATTTTTAGATTATAGACAAATAACTCCACTTCTATAACATTATATAATGTTTAACACAATTTTTGTGCCTGATATCTCTCGGTCAAGGAATGTTGTGCACATTGCAGTTGTTGACTTTTTATGTATCGCCGACAATTGTATCTGTACACATAGTACCATGTCTAAATCAAATTAAATTCAATTAATTTAATAAAAAATAAATTTAAAAAATAAACAATTAGAAATATCAGTAGAAGCACAGCAGAAACATATGCGACGGGCAGGATGAATGAGTTCATCAATGTTGGAGAGTTTGGATCAATGCTGATCAGGTAATAGAACATTGTCGTAAATGACTGCAAATGAGAAAAAAAACACCATAAAGGTTCCAATGTGAGTGAAAATCAAATTGGGTAAGTGTATCTGATGGTATCTGTGATTTTGCTCATAGAATAAATAAAAATATATATGTACTAAAAAAAATAAATATGAGTATGTTTCATCTCTTATTACTCTTGCAACATTCATTTCACCAACAGTCGTTTAGCCTAATAAGCGAAAAAAGACTATTTCATCCAAGGTCTTATGTTTTAAATTTGGTTGTTTTTTTTTTGGTATTTTTGGGTATCTCTACCCAAAATTTACATATTAGGAATCTGCGCATTCTATAACGGCTATTCCAGTTCCACCCAACCCGCAGGGACTTGTCAAAAAAAATTGGGCCGAAATGGATGTTGGTAAAATAAAGGGTCCCCTCTTACTCTACGTAGTTTGCAAAAACTTAAGTTCGGTGAGAAAATTTGTTGTCGGGGAATATTACGTCGTATGGTAATTTATTGATGATAAATCGAAAATAGTCGTTTTTAGACAAATTACCTTGGGTAGATATTAAATTTATATGCAATTACAATACAATTACATTATGTGATCAAGTCACACGTAGGCATCCCCAAACCCACCACCCCCAATTGGGCGTGGGGGTCGCACACCTTGCACGAAAAATGGCTAGGGAAGCGCAAAATTTTGAAAAATTGTCAATTAAAAATGCAATAAAAACCGAAATTTTCGTCCCAGCATATATGTAGGGTTGGGATCGCGCACGGGGGTCAGGGCTGTGCGAAATTTCGAGTTCTGCGTTTCAAATTTCGAGAAGCCCACGTGTGGATCAAATATTCGTTAAACCATTCCATAGTATACGAAATACAGAACATTATAGCTTACAATATACATTACTTCACAGTACATTACTTTACCGTGAACGTAACACTTGCGAAGTTGAACCAGCCACAGTTGTTCATCTCGTAACTTTTCACGCTCAATGTTGCGAGAACACGCTCACACAACATGCTTACGCCTAACAAATTGCCATAGAACATTGAGCAAACTTGGACGGAGAAATTAATGAACTTAATAAAATATGAGCGTAAAAATATTTTATTTTTATACAAACATTGATTAAATTTTGCTAAGTTCATCGCTACAAAACAGTAAAAATTTAAATTATTTTAAGCTTAAAAAAATTTCTGCCACATACCTGAGGATTTATTTAGAAAAGAATTTAAAAGTGACTTGTTTATTTAAAATCAAAAATAGTTGTGAAATTCGAAAACATTAAAACTAAAGACCGGAATTGAGTATCTATCGATTTTTAATGTCGATTAATCGAAAAAAACGAAGATTTTTAATCGGGCATATTTTCCGGTTCCTTACCGGAGTCGTTTTTTCGGTTTATTTTCTAGCAAAATTTCAGCAAAATTTGGTCAATTTTCTTATCAGAAATTATCTAAAATTTCAAAAATTTTACTTGGCGACGTTTATCGGCAAACTCCTGTTACCCCAATGGATTACAAAAACGGCCTGATTTTGGGTTGACATAGCACAAAAGAGCATTAAAAAAGTATTTTTGAGCAACACTTATATAAAAAATCGCCGGACTAAAAAAACGTTAAAAAACGTTTTTGAGCAACATTTATTAAAAAAAAATTGTTTAGGTTAAAAAGCATAAAAAATACGTTTTTGAGCGACATTTCTTTAAAAAAATCGTCCTGATTCGAATAGCTGGTCTTTAGTTAAAACTAATACTTAGATAGAAAGAAAAATTTAAATTGAATTTTATGACAATTCCATTTAAAAATAATCAAAAAATAAAAAATGTGCCAAAAAGAAATAGAAAATTATATTGGGAAAAGCTTGGTTTATACCTTCTTTGCATCGGAATTTTCGGAAAAGCCGCAAATCTGGACCATCCGCGACAGAGTATATACGACAATTGACAGGCATTGACAGAGGAGGATAAATTTCAGATTTTTGTGAATTATTTGGGTGCGCAGAATGAGCATAAAGTTCAGAGCAGCGAATGGCAACACAACGGTGTTGAGCACAAATTCTACGGTACTGATGATGAAGAATACGGTAGCAGTCGTAATGCCAATCAGTTGCTTGACTGAGTTGAAGTCTGCAAATGCCGTCAGATTCACATTCACACTCACATTTAGCGCTTCTGCCATTCTGATTCGCGAATTATCTAATATTTTAGCTTCTATCTATATTATAAAATGTTTATTATCATCAAATTTATAAAAAGTGCCTTTATAAATAATTGTCTCTGAAAATATGACTAATCTGGAAATCGAAAAATATAGTTGATTTTTTTTTAAATTTTTTCGTTTTAAATCTAAATTAGCAAGAAAAAATAATTATTCTTGAAAAAAAAATTGGACAGAAAAGCTTATTATTTAAATAAAGTCACTAATTATGACTTGAAATAAAAGGTTGTATGTTATAATGTATGGACTTAACAATAAGGTTTGTTGCTAATTAATTTTGTCATAATGTGCGGTGGAGCAGTTATATACCTGGAACATCTGTTTATGTGAGAAAAGATCGTATCCAATCTTGAGGTGTACCGCGATGCACCTGTCGATTAATGGAAGCCATGCAACCTCTATATGGTACAAAGACAGGTGAAAGATGGAATTCCTAAGCAATTACTGGGATATCACCTTATATCAGCAGGAGATTAATCGTCATAAAAACTGATGGGATCATTGTTCTTGTGCACTCGTGATAATCAATCATCTGATATAAAAATAGATATAAAAGTTCATATCAAATCTCGTGGTATACCGATGCACCTGGCCATTAATAAAAGCCATAAAACCTCTATATGACAAAAAAGTCAGGTAAAGATGGAATTTCTGAGCAATTACTTGGATACCTACCACTCACCCACCACCGGCGGGGTACAGGCATTGAAAAAAAAGACCAAAAAACATGTAAAAAAATAAAGCCCAAAATTGTTGTTGCTGCATTTTTAGGGTTTCTATGGTGATATCACAAATATAGCCTTTTTTGTGAAATTTTCAATCCATGGGAAAAAAGCAGGTATATAGGAACAGAAATTTGCGAAACTCAAAAGCGATATTATTGGCTGGATTTTTTGCACCAAGGGTTTCGATGGCGGTGATCACGAATATAACCAGGCCCGTAACGAGGGGGAGGGCTATAGGGGCTGAAGCTCCCACCGAAATGAAAAAATAATTTTTTTCGGCGGTCAGGAGAGAAAAATTTAAAATTTTCGTTGAAAATTTGATCAATTTCCTTGATAAAAATGGTCAAAAATTTCAAAAATTTTCCCGGCGGTGCCTTTCGGCACCGCCAGCAACCCATAAGGTCAAAAAATAGTGAAATTTCCTGTGGAAATCGCAATTTTTTAAGCCAAAAAAGCGAATCTTCCCGCCCGTCAAGAATTTCATGTTGCAAAAAAACAGAATCTGGAAAAAATGGTGAAATTTCAAGTGGAAATTGCAACTTTTTAAACGAAAAAAGCGATACCTTCCCTCGCTCGTAGGCCATTTCACCCACAGACATTTCGCCTAAACGAAAAAACGCTGTAACCTAGTTTTTTGGGTAGCGCAACCCAAAAAAAAATTTTTAAAACCCTCGTAACCTAATTGTGGGGCCTCCCAGACCCACCCAAACCCGCGGGTTTGTCAAAACCGAGATATCGATTTTTGTCATTTAGGCGAAATGGGGTTTGGCGAGTTAAAAGTCGGTGAAATGAAATATCCCCATATGATGACCAGATGATCCGATTACATGATGACAAAATCGTATGCTATTTGATCTCATTTTATCATTTGTCATTTCCTTTCCTGAATTATGCTTACTTGTTAAACAGTATTACGAAAAGTATATTCAAATTTTCTACATTAGCTCAATGCACAGGCAAGAATTTCGGCTGCTGTCTCAAAGCTATTTGCAGCTTTTTTGCAGTCATTTGAACAATATGGTTGATCCAATGTATTTTTTGGTTTTATTCAATATTTTATAATAGATCTTGTTCGGTCAATTGTACAAAAGCCTAAGTAAAATAAATTGGTCTTTGTATAAATTGGTTATTGCATAAAATATAATATACGGCGGCATAAAGTATGAATTGTTGGTTCACGCTTCATAGCTAAAAGTTAGCGAATGTCAATAAATGTTGTAAAATCGCTCTATGCGACGAGAGCTATGATTTTAATAATACGCTTATAAGTTTTGTTTCGATTGTAAATAGTACTTTTTCATTTATTAGCCATATGATTGATCATTATGCTTTTATGTCATTTGGTAAATGGCAAAATTGATGCACAATGCATTCGGCACAGCATAAGGGCTATTCAAAATGCCGATAAGCTGTTTTGGAATTTTATTTAACTTTCTTTTCTATGCAAATGCATTTCATCCATTCTTCGCACTCGGATTTTGATGTGTTATTATTTTAATGCGATTTAACTTTAAACCGGTTATTCTTTGAAGCGTGATGGTGGATGAGACGGATCGGTAAATGGTCTTGTCTCTCTCTGGTCACTTGTCCTTCTGCCCAAATTCTACCAAAACACTTTGTGAATGAACTAAATGGGGAACTACTACAGAATATAATAATAAAATTATTGAAATATTTTTCGAAACGATTACTTGTTCGCGTTTCGCGTAATTACTTTTAAATTATTATATTCTGCAGATTCACATTTTACATGCATTGAATTGCATTTTGAGGGCAGCTTTTGGTCCTATTTTCTAGCATTTATTTACAAAATCTTCAAATTTAGATTAAAATTGGCTTGGAAATTCCGCTTGAATTTTGACTTCCTAACAAAACAATCCCAACATTTATTCCCTAATCAAATTGGTGCTTTTTTTTAATCATGGAAATTGAGGCATCCTCTTAAAAAATTTACTTATGAGATTCTTTTTGGGACAAAATTAGGCTAAATATTGGAATTCGGGACAGATTGCATCCCAGTTTATAGAGATGAAGTTTCTCCAATTTTGTCTATTTATGTTTGTACTTGAATTTGATCTCTTGAAAACAATCGGTGGTCCTACTAGAGCAGAAATTGGGTAAACCATTTATGCAATATGAAAAATTAATTTATTTTTTTAAATTCATTTACAGAACATATTCCGTGGCCAAAGCCGAAATGTTCAGAAAGTTCCGTGACTCGGAAGGCACTTTCGGAGCGGATGGCGTCATGTTACATCATCGTAGCAAAAGGCAATTTTGGGCTGAAAAAAGTGGCATTGGATTCGCGAATATTATTTTTAGCAATATCAGTTTAGCATACATAGGTATTGGCATCATTTTAGAGGTTGTCCCTGTGGCGTTTGCGAAAACAGATGTTCAGATGCATGCTGTGTGCACTGCTGTGAGCAAAAAATCCCTGGCGGTCCCACCAGCAATTAGATATTCTTGCCTTAAATTTTTATTTCTGACTTTCACTATTGCATCATTGCTATGACAGCTTTGTTTATCTTATTGTTAACTTTATCATCTTCTCCTTTGCTTCATCCGTCCAAAACATTTCTTAAAAGTTAAAGGGTTTCTCAGTTGGAGAATATGTCAGTGGATAGTTGATTTCGTATGGGCGACATGCCCGCGCAAAACAAGTTTTGAGCCGTTCCACCCATTCATAAAATAAAAATTATAAATGATAATCATATAGAGGAGAGGGAGAATGGGGAGCAAGTGAAATACTTACCTATTTGGGGTGGTGGACGGTCAATTTGGCGAATCCGATCAGCAATTACCAGAGTGCGTCAAAAGTGCGGAAAAAAAATACACCCCTAATAAGAATCGTCCAGCCAATTCATGGTTACGTAGGACCGGGGTCCCGATTTCAAGGTCCCAGTAAAATTTCATTGCCCTCCGTCTCCTTCCCTCACTTCTCCATTCATAATCCATTCCTCCCCTCATCACCAAATGTCTTAACATGTTCCAGAGGTGAGCAGGAGCACGGTTCTAGCTCGCCCGTATCAAAAATGGCCGTCCCGTAAGGTCAAAATTAAAGAAAATTACGCTAGCGAAACTGAATTTTCCTGGGCCTCAAAGTCAAAATTAAAGATTTTGCCGGTCCGGCCTGACCCGCATTCACCTCTGACATGTCTAATATTCAATGGTATTGAGATACGGCACATATCCAGCGATTTAGGGATGCCCCACTTTTCGACCCGTAGATCCATGCGAATTTTGCCCTTTATAATCAGAATAATCAATCAAACAATTTTATGATGACTTTTTGGCCCACCAAATTTTGTCTGTTTATGTTGCTGGCGGACTTTTTTGTGGATTTCGGTGTAGATGCCACCATCAATCAGGAAA
>JAEHOM010000567.1:0-11149 GCA_016433075.1 Hoplolaimus columbus | reverse complement strand
CATTAAAAATTTGACCAATTTTTTAACAGAAATTGTCTAAAATTTCAAAAATTTTCTCTGGCGACACCTATCGGCACCGCCAGCTACAAGAAATTTTTTTTACATACCCCCCCCCCCCGGAGTCTCGTTACTGGTCTGCAGCCAGATTATGGGGTAGGAGGCACGTGTCCCTAGTGCATCCCCTGGCTACCCAACTGAATGACATTACTTTTGATTTATCTATTTCTTTAAAAAAATTTGATCGTCTTTTTTATTAGGTTGAGTTTGTTCAATGGAGCCTGTCCGGACGATTTTTGGTCACAATTGACAGTGAAAATATACGAGTTTGGTCAAGATTGGTGGAAAAGACTGAACGTGGATACCCTAATGAGGTTTTTTTAGTGATATTTTGGTGTTATTCGAGTTTTTATTTAAGATTCTAGTCCAACACCGTTCCGTCAAATTGACTTATCCAACATTGCTTTCGCATGAAAACGATGAATTGGCCACGTCGAGTCAGCAGAGCAGCCAAAACTCATTCGTAAGCGAAGATGACACGTCTGATGTTCCTGAAAGCGGAGACATTATATTGCTGCATTCTCCATCACGATCGCCCTTCAATGCGCTCACTAACCTTCCCTCGCGTTATCTCAATCTAACCAAAGGAACATCTGAATTATGCCGAAAAACCAGAAAACTTGTTATCAAAAGCAACTTAACTTTTACTCCCGTCCAAAAGATACCGAGGTCCTGTTGTTGTTATATATGCTCATAATAATTATGTTTCTTGTAGGGTCGAAGGCCATGAGAATATAACGCCAATAGAACACAAAACACCCAGAGGACGACGAAATCTCACGTCAAGCCTTCAGAAACTGGCTGGCAGTGGAGCAAAAAGAAGGTAAATTTGCATATGATGATGAAGAAATGAAATTGTATAGTTAGTTACATGTTTAATGCTCCTGTATATATATATATATATATATATATATATATATATATATATATTGTAAAAGCCAATATTATAAAAGCCAAATATTATTATAAAAGCCAATATATTATAAAAGCCAATCCATTAGGTTTGAAGCGCCAATATCACCTTTGGGTCGACCGTCGTCTCGTTCAAGCAGTTCAACTGGAGGAGGAAGTGCAAAAAAGAGATCATTGGCAAAGAAAAGGAAAACAGAGGAATCTGCCAAATCTTCAATAGCAAAATCGCCTAGCATTTTAAATTATTTTTCGAAAACATCACCACAATCTTCGTCTTCATCATCCCAGTGAAACAAAGTCTACAATTTTACTGATTACGAGTATCCTTTATACAGTTGTTTATTTTGAAAAAATTTTTACAATAAAATTATATCCGCATTTATGAAGTGTATTTACTTCCAAAGCTATATATGGTATTACATAACGTTCTTATTTTTATTTTATATCGATGCACCTAAATCAGAAGCTATCTTTTTACTAAAATTATTTGATTAGAAATTAATAATGTTCGATTTTTCTGAGGATCCGAGGATAATAGCGTATTTGAAAAAGGTAAGAAGAATTTATTTGTCCCACTACCTCAAATTTGTATATATTACGAGTTGGCAAGAAGACTAGAAGGGTCGTCGTATATAGGAAAAACTGCTTATTCTCCATTTTCCACACTGCAAATTCGTTCTTTCGAATGTTGGTTTGGATCATTCAATATTCAATTTGTGGTCAACTATGGGTTGTTTGGTTGGTGTGGGTGCTGAATGTAATGGTTAATAGTCTGGGATTTCACTAAAACTGCCCCAGGTTCAGTTTCCGTTTCTCGGTATCCATGGTCCGGCTGTACCACATTACTTCCAAACCAAAATTTTACGTTATAAATTTTTTTCAAGTCGCCTCCAACTGATGATGGCGCAATCATTAACCATCAAATATTCAACGACCAATCGACCCATGAGCAAATCGACGTGACAAAAGAAAGGGATGAAAAACAGAGTATGTTTAATTTTATCTATTAAGAAAGAACTGGCTTACAAAAATATGATTTCAGTGAAAAAAACATGTCGATTTTTAGAATCAAACATCTCCCGCGACACCAACTTTTTAGAAAATCTGGCAAGAAGTCCTGCAGTTGCCAATTGCGATGCTCTTGTTACGGTTACCGTTGCGGACAGTCCTTCAGCTCCAATTATATCAAATTTGCCTGGAACATCATTGTCATGCGTAATAGACTTTTCATCCCCTTGTCCATCCCATAAATTTTTTAGACCAATAATCTAGCGACGCTGAATAAAGCAATGGTCTTGAAGAATGTGAACAATTCGAAATTCGGTGAAGAAATACTCGGTACTCTTATTGAAACGACCAATGCCCGATTTGATGATGTGGAAGAGAATGCGGTGGCCAAGAAAGCATTGGAACAGTGTGTTGTATTACCCGCATTGAACCCGAAACTCTTTTCTGGGCTTCGGGCGCCTTCCAAAGGCATTTTGCTTTTTGGACCACCGGGAAATGGGAAGACAATGCTTGTGAGTCTAAAAAAAATAAATAATTTGAATATTTTTTTTAGGCTAAAGCTGTTGCAAATGAATCGCGTTGCCGATTTTTCAATATATCAGCTGCTACTATTATGTCCAAATGGGTGGGAGACGCGGAAAGGATGGTTCAAACGCTTTTCCAGGTGGCCAGGAATGCACAGCCATCAATTATATTTATCGGTGCTTCTTTTGATGTGTTCGACTTTTTATTTTTATTGTTTTCTGGCTTACAGATGAGATTGATTCAATGCTTTGTGAACGAACTGAACAGGAAGATGGAGCGGCGCGGCGTGTGAAAACGGAATTTTTGATACAAATGGACGGATGTTGTGAGGGGCGGTCGAATGACAGAGTGCTGGTGTTGGCAGCAACGAACAGGCCCCAAGAATTGGATGAGGGTATCCTGAGACGATTTCCGCAGAGGATTTTCATCAATCTTCCCGATTCGAATGCCCGTGCAAAGATGATAAGAAGAACGTTCGAAATACATCAAACTCAACTTCAGATCTCAGATATAGAGTTGAAGTATGTCAGTTTTTGTAATAATACAATTTCAGGTTGTATCAACTTTTCATAAATAAAAATGATTTTTTTTTCTTCTTTTTTTTCTTTAGAATTTTATTTACAATCGCATTTTTGTTTTTATAACATTTTTCCTTTTAGCAATATCGCTGAGCAGACTGAAAATTATTCATATTCTGACTTGATGTCAGTTTGTCGGGCGGCCGCCCTTATTCCGATTCAAGATGTGAATCGAGAACATCTGATTTCCTATTCAGCAGACAAATTGCGACCAATCAACGCTAAAGACTTGGAAATAGCACTCCAATCTGTGAAACCTTCCACGAACCCAGAGAATCGCAGAAAGCTGATTGAATTTGCAAATGCTTATGCAAATACGTGCACATCCACATAGTTTTATTCCATATCAGGGGTGGATCGTAATTCGGCTCAGTGCCGTAAGTCATAAAAATTAAAAATTCAAGTTTTTAAATGTTAACCCCGACTTTTGAAAATTCTTTTTATGGGGATATTTACGGCATTTACGGTCGAAAATCACTGTAATTGAATCGTAAGAAAAAAATCGCCTTAATTGTAAATCGTAATTAAGATCCACCCATGTTACTTATTTTCCATACTATATTTTTATATATAGAAGCTTAAAATTGATCCTGCCCGATTATCAATCTTTTTGCTTTCTAGAAAAAATGTTTTATTGAGAAATAAATTTCGAGGACTTGGTAATGTTATTTTTTTGTTTAATAAGTAAAAGTAAAATATCTTGATCTCGATTCTTACTGACATAATTCTTTCCTTTGTTTTTCTGTAATAGTTCCATTTTTAAGGTGTATTTTCCTATGCAACTTACATCTTATTGGAAATTATACAGTTCATCAATATTAAATACCGTAACATAAAACGCATGTTCTTAAAGTTTGAAATTTTCATGTCTAATCTTGTGATTATAATGTTGTAATTATGTAATCACTCCCGATCCCGACCGATGTAATGACAGACAGTCCGGGTTTAATTCCTGGTAGCTATCTTGTAACTAACAACTTACTCCCTATGTATTGACAGTACGTAAGCTATGCTGCGTTATCATGTCCTCATTTTAGGAGTCGCTATGTAAGGAAAAATCCCAAAATCTAGACAGAATATTGAAGCCTAGAAAAAAATTAGCACTTCTAATTGCAAAAAAACCGTTGTTTGAATGAAATTTTCCTCTAACCCGAGCTATTAAATTAGAGATAAATAAATATTCCTTTATATAAAAAGCATTTAGTTTGAAAAACTATCATAGGAAAAAATAAATTGGATTTTTACCAATTTTTTGTTCGAATTTTAGTTATTGAGGCGCCAAAATGGCGAGCATAGACAACCATAAACGAGGTAGACTTTGTAGCGAACGTGAAGCCTTACTATAACAGCGGACGGATAAAAGAAAGAGGCGAGAGGGTGCAGCAGCAGACAGTGTAAGTTTGTCTGGAGCCAATGGGAGTTTCGCTTCAAAGTTAACCTGGAAGCAATAAAATCTCGTTGTTTACGCTCGCCATTTTGGCACTTCAATACATTGAATACTTTAGTTGAGTGTTAATAGACAATTTGTCCCATATAAAATATGAACATGTTTCCATGCTGTGTTGATTTTTTTGTGGAAACCATGTTCATGATAATGATAATTGTGACATGCAATTCAATAAAAGTAATACATGTATGTGCATATATCTAGAGAGAGAAATTGAACTCGTTGAAAGGAAGAAAGAAAGAAAAGAACACGAGGATTTGAAGATAGTCGTGCGCGCGCACCTCCACAACAAAGCGAAGTGAGAAGCTACCCAATAAGCCAACCAGCGCAGCAACCACCGCCACATCAGCATCCATCCATCCGTCCGACCTTCACTCGCATCCATCGATCTTCTGCCAGCCTCCTCCGTCCGTCCGAACCTTCTCCTCCCGCGGTGAGTCCATTTGCAATATTAATAATAGACTCTTCGTGCGAGAATCATAATGGTCCCTCAGTCAGTGCATTAGTTAGATGGGTTAGTGTTAGCCGAATGTACATAGTGTGTGAGATGCGAGGAAAGGGGTTTGTTGTACGGAGTAATTACCTTGTTCGGTGATGAAGGGTGGGGTTGGGGTGCCAGTTGCCTTTTCTTTGCCCATTTTCGCCCCTCGATCCCTTCCTTCTCTGCGAACAATCGATTATTTTGAAAAAAAAAACACGGGGATGACAAAGCGTTACATGCTTAAATTTGATGATTTAAAGGAGCAAGAAAACAACGGGGGCTCAACAGAGACAATGTCTGAACTGGTTCGTTTTCAAAATCACGCGAGGAGAAATATGAAAATTAATTTTTTTTTTTAGCTGCAGGGAATTGCTAGTCTTACTAAGACTGTACAACAAACGCTGAATAGCTATGAGGTATGTATGATTAAGGTTACGGGTTGGTAAAATGATTTTTCGAATTTATCGGTCTTCAATTTAATCATTCGATTTTTGATTTTTCGTTCTAAAATTAAAGCATCAGTCTTTTTACATGCTTGAGAGATTGCTGAACTCTTTAAGAGATTTTAGTCTATCATATGAAAAGGCATGATTGTAAGAAAACGAAATGAATAAAAATATTGAGAAAAACCAATTCGATTTTTTTTCAATCTGATTTTCTCATTTGGTGATTTATGGACGGAGATCCCGAGTTAATAAGAGCCTCTATTAATCAGCCTTGTCCTTTTTGTCCTTTGGGCTTTTGGCATTTGCAGTTTTGTTTTTTTTGTTTGTTTAGTATAACATTATACTAATATTTGTTGATAAGGTTCGGAAGTTGGGTGACAAGGTGCAGGGTTACGTGATGAACTTTACAGAAACAGAGCAGAAAGTTCGAGAGGCAACGAACGAGGATCCTTGGGGTATTTTCTGAATTCACCGAAATTCGTGTTATTTTTTCTGTCTTTTAGGTCCAACCGGTCCACAAATGCAAGAGATCGCTAGCTTCACCTTTCAATACGACCTCTTCTCTGGTAAACATATTTGTCAATTATTTATTTTCGATGTTTAACTTCAGAAGTAATGGGTATACTTTGGAAAAGGCTGTTCCAGGAGAACAAGTTGGCGTGGAGGCGTGTTTATAAGGTATTAAATAAACACATTAAATTCTTTCAATTTTGTTGTTGTCTAGTCATTGATCCTTTTGAACTATTTGCTCAAAAATGGAAGTGAACGCGTGATCACCACTGCCAAGGACCACATGTTTGAGTTGCGAGCGCTTGAAAGCTATAAATGCGTGGACGAAAGAGGAAAGGACGAAGGACTCAATGGTTTTATTTCTCATTGTCATAATGTCCATAGCCAGGCTCGAAATTGGGAAAAGTGGAGGAAGAAAGCGAAAATTAAATTTTCATTGTTTTCCGTAGTGCAAAAGATGGAGAAAATTCACTAAAGAGATCTTTTGACACCTCCTCCTTTTTCCTCATAAACTGAAAACTTGGGCGAATAATGAACTTAATCTTATGTTTTAGTCAGGCACCGAGTCAAGTTGATCTTGGAACTTCTAAATGATGAAGATCTTTTACGAGCGGAAAGACGAAAAGCGAAGACGGATGGACGGGAAAAATACCAGGGATTTTCTAAAGAGGACATGTTGAGCGGCAGAAGTGCATCCAAATTTGATTCGTTCGAGCGGTGGAATTCGAAGAAAGCTGACGCCAAATCTGTGGATTTCATCGGAGATAATAATAGCGGAGACCGAAGCTTCAGTGGAAAAAGAGAGGTCACTGCATTCGACTTTGACTCTTCGGAAAACCGATCGCATGCAAATGGGTCGCCAGAACTGGGCATTCGGGAGGTGCGAATGTTAAAGTTTGGATTTTGAAGCAGGACCGTAACCTTTAGGAAAAGGGATCTCTCTTACCGATCATTTTCTTTTCAAAAGGGATTAGCTAACCTTAGGCAAAACGCAGGATATTCTTTCAGTAGTATTCACATAAGATAAGTCGAAAATTTCTTCGCAGATAATTTTAGGATTTTTTTTTTATCCTTAAAGGGGAGGAGGCTTTTTTGGTTTCGTAATTTTTTCTATCTATGGCATGAATGAAATTGTGGTTTCAAAATCAGTGTCTTTTTTTGCACAGCGCACACCGGAGCCGGCAGAAGAAAATGATGACGATTTCGGTGATTTCACTTCTGCAAGGGCTGGTGCCGCATCACAGAAAGCTGCTGCCGTTGCGCCATACATCCAAACAGCAGTAAAGCCACTTCCATCGCCACCTCTTGTACTTAAGCAGAGCACAGTCTCGCCACCACGAGTAAGTGAGGGATTGCAATTCAATTTCTCTACAGTACAAAATCTGCCACATAGAAAAAAGTCTTAAATCCTCTTCATGTCATAGAGTTTATGAAATTTTTCAACTAATAGATTTTGAGATGTAGAGTTTTTGAAGTGATGTAGCATCTGGAGGAATAGTAATTTTCTCAAAGCCCTTAAAATAAATTAAGCAAAATAAAATTAAAAGCAAAAAGTGTTTTTTTAATTGCATATTTTCTGGTAACTTTGATGTCAACGTCAACAAAAAGCGAATAACTGTTTTGGTGTGAGGTCGGGCATGGAATACGCTGTTAACGTTTTACCAAGTTTTGAATATTTTTAAATAGGAGTCGTAGCCACATAGGTCCTTCATTGGATACTTTTTTACATTCATGTTTGATACTGTTTACTTATTCCCTTGATTTATAATCGATCTTGACCGAATTTTTTAAATTTCAGGGTACTTTAAAAAAGTAATGGTTTGTCATTTAAGGCTCAGAGCTCGGCTAGCGGTGAACCTGATTTGCTTGGATTGGGGACTGACTTCAACAGTGCTCCAACATTGTTTGCATCGGCTCATTCATCGCCATGTATTGCTACTTCAAGAGTGCCCTCTTCTCAACCAGTGAAAAGTCAGAGCAATGGCCTATTTGACGAGATCTTTAGTGCGCAAACCCAACCATCGATTAGCCATAATAATGGAAGTGACAATCAGAAGCAGGATGGTTTGCTCGACTTTCTATCACAACATAAGCCAAATGGTATAAATTGAAATGAGAACTAAGAAAAAATTAATTGGTTTAAGATCCGATTGCTTCAAACGATTTGCTGGAAATTGAATCTACACCGAACTATGGTGTTTTTGAGCAAAAAAACAGCAACAATCAGACATGCAAACAGCAATCACAACCTCAGAAGAGCGAACCCAACTTGTCGAAGCCTACACTCGGAAGCACTTGGGAAGACCTCAGGGGAAAGTAAGGAATGGGATAGGAAGGCGAGAGGCAGATTGTTCCTCCTCATTTTTATCCAAAACCACCAAAATCGAAAAATTTTCAAAGAAATGAACGTGAAAGGAATCTGCCCTCCCCTTCCCCTCCTCCTTCTAAAATGGACATTTTTATTAAGGGTGAATATCGATTTCGAGAACCTATCGTTAAAGCCATCCCCGTCGAAGCCGGTACCATCACTCAATGAAATGAAAATGCAGTCTACGAAAGGAAATGTTGCGCCATCTTCCTCAACTGGTTAATGAAATGGAATAATCCTTAAATAATTCCATGTTCCTAAAGGAGACTTCCTCTTCTAACTGGACAATGCACTGTTAGTAACTACGCCGCGTTCCATTGTTCATCAATTATCATTTCAACTTTCTTTGCACATGTGAAATGCCTTATATTCTGGCCGATGAGTCAGTTAGTTGTTTCATATAATCCTCGCATTTTGCACTGTTTATTCTTAGCCGGCAGTGATTGGCTCAAGCTTTCCTCCCTATTTCTGTCTCTGCTGCCTCTGTCCGATATTTTCTTTTCCCTTCCGAATATTTATGCACAAATTTGAGTAAATCCACTGTGATAATTATTATTGTACTACCACTAATATTTTCCCCAGTTTCGAGGATTTGTTTTTCAAGAATGACGGTTGTTTGGGGTTGATAAATACATTAGTAGCTTTTGTGTTCTCATCCAATTGAGAAACCTGAGAAGCAGTTTACCCGAAATGCGCGCAAAAATTGACAGAATAGGGAAGCATAGAAAAGGATATAATAACCAAACCATCACAGAAAAATCTCAACAACAAAGTGTAAAACTGTAAATCTCATTGCATCAATTCACTCAACAATAAACAGTTTCTGGGACAGTAATAACTGTGCATCAGCCATTAACCACTCTTTTCGGGCATACCTTCCTTGCGACTTTCTTTGTTGTGGTTCTTTCGGCTGTCAATTGCATCGAGCATCAAAGCAGTGAAAACGAGCGTTGTCCCAACAACATGTCGGTTGGTGTAAGGATGAGAGAAGAGGAAGAAGGAGAACACGAGCGAAAACAGTTTGCGAAGTGTTGTCACGATGGAACAAGTCAGTGGGCCAAAGTCGGTGACAGTTTTGAAAATAAAGCACTGGAAATTTTTGGAGGAATACTTATAAATGGATGCGATAAAGCAAAGATGTAAAATTCAGGTCAAGGCGAAAACAAAAAGAATTTTTTTCTTTTAAACTCGAAGTGAATTCATACTTTCATGGGCCTTAGAAAATTTAATGTTTTGTTTTTAAAATATTTTGCGATAGTCTGACTGCAGATTGGCTTTTCCGAGAAATTTTTGGAGAAAAGATTGTAAGGGACACTGGAGATTTGATTAATTCCGCCAAAAGCCAGTTCCTTCCATTTACAGCAAAAAACATCAATAAATAAGCTAAAAATAAAATTGTTCAGAAAGGCATAGCAATTCTTGTAGAGAAATACTCAAATATATGTCGTTCCTATTCGGAACAATGCAAATTTTTGTTCATTTTTTGATTCAAAATGGGGGAGAACTTATGTTCGGGCCAGGGACGGATCTAGGATTTTGGCTTGGGTGGGGGGCACCCATGGTGGGGGCCCAAAATTTTCGCGAAAATTTTCGCCACGCCGAAGGCGCGGTGAAAATTTTTGCGAAAATTGACATTTTTTAGACAAAAAAAGGCATTTTTCAGCCAAAAAATGCATTTTTTAGCCCAAAAATAAGTCAATTTTGCCCTTTTGAATAGGGAATTGGACTTTTTTAGGTTTTGTGGGGTGTCGGCGGTGCAGATAGGCGCCGCCGGGGAAAATTTTTGGTATTTTAGATCATTTCTGGTAAGGAAATTGATAAATTTTGACCAATTTTAAACGAAATTTTTCGAATTTTTCCCCTGTTTCTCCTCCGATCGCGAAAAAAAATATTTTTTTTTCCGCTTGGGGGGGGGGGTACGTACCACGTGTGCCCCCCTAAATCCGTCCCTAAGTTTAGCAATAGTTAAAATAGCATGCATTTATTGGCCAAAGCTGGTACTGAACAGCATCCGCTTATTTTTTGGTTAATTTTTTGGTTAATCTTGGAATTTTTATCTATGCTTTGGCATGAATATATTTCTAATCCCTAGTCTACTATGTAGAGCCGTAGCCTAAAAAAAATTTCGGGAGTGGCACCAGGAGAATTTTTATTCGTGTTTTGGGCATGGTTATTTTTTTGCTCATTGCCTGGCTAAAAATGGCTTATTTTTTCTCAATATCATTCATCAGAATAAACCGACCCAAAAGTGGGGCCTTTTTTTGGATAAAAATAGTTTTTGGACCTTTATCGATATGCACTAATGCACTACTGATTTGGAATTTAAACCTGATTTGGAATTTTTTTTTCATGGTAGCTTTTAGGGTTATTAACCAAATTTAGCCTATTTTCAATGAACATTTTAATTTTTCTCCCCATCGCCCAGGGCCCCAGGGCTGAACGGCTGAAACTATTTGCTTCCGGAAAAAACCCGAAAATTTTCGGAAAAATGCACCCTTAAAAAGGGCTAAATTTTTATCTTGAAGGGAGCTGGAATACTCAAAAAATTGCCGATTTTGTTTACAAATTTTTCAACAATTTCGCAAAATTTTCTCCAGCGGCGCCTGTCGGCACAGTCGCCACCGTCCCTCAAATTTGTTTAAAGATAGTCATGTCATCAGCCATCAGTCATGGCATAGATCTAGCTTGATCAAAAAACTTGTGTTTTTTTCACACAAAAAATGTGGCCAACGAGCAAAAATATAGTGAAATATTTTTGGGAAAATTGGAAAAGTTTTTTGGGTACTTCCGCATTATTGGGAGCTGTCTCTTATACCA